>LQRL01176138.1:0-10245 GCA_001703475.1 Hydroides elegans
CCTTGGTATACCCTTGCACCACGCGAGCAGCATGGGGACATGCATTATCATGCATTATAACAAATTTATCAACAAATGCACCATCAGAAGGTCTAACAATTGGTTCGACAATGTAGTCTAGTGATTTTATTGCAGTCAATAACCCTCCATTAAAGCCATGTAGCTCGAAACGACCATCGAAGCAAAAACCCTGCTTGACCATGACTGACCCTCACACGTATAGGTCATATTGCATGTTGTTACCGTCCTTGAAGCGCTCTTCCTGGTGCCTCCACACTCAGACACGTCGATCACATGTCGAAATGTTGAACCTGCTCTGGGCCATGAACAGTACTGTACGCCAGTGGCGTACATGCTAGCCTACATGGTCTAGGGCATATGCAATGCGGGCGCTGTGGTGTAAGTGAGTCAAAATAGGGGGGGGGGGAGCTGACATTCTTGCTCTCAAATTGTCCTCGTTCAGTCGATTCCGTGTCGTTTGGTCGGAACCCCGTCGAAAATCCATTTCGATCGGTCGCGCAGTAGCGACGCGGCTGCGAAGTGCATTTAAACTAATATAGCGGTCTATCTGAGGTGTCTTCATGCAATGAACGTCTTGTCCGGGTCTTCGCGTATATCCAGAAGTCTTCCAGAAACGTGCTCAAATGAACAAAACGACAATTTGAGAAATATCGAAACGTTTAGAAACCTGGCGCTGAGACTGCCCATTTTTCATTTTTTTTCCAATTCTTGCAGTATGAGGTTCACAACAATTTCTTACAACAGCATAATTTAGTTCTTACAGATACTCAAAAACCGTAATTCTAATAAAAGATGACATATTGACAGAATTCTCCATAAAATAAAACACGATTGATATAAAAAGTCATTCTTGAAATGGGGGTACCGTGATCTATTGAATGTTTAACACCTTCCATATTGCTCTATAGAACTTTTATCCAAATTAATTTATTTAAGTATAAACGAGGAACAATATATACGAACATTGAGACCAAAACCCGTCCAGGGAGGCCGTACCCACCAACCCTTTCCCCAATCCTTTAATTGTTTTGAGCAGTATATATGAGAGTCTTGTATATCCTGATTTGTACGATGGCCGAAACGTGACAAACGCAACGCATAATAATAAACCCAACACAAAAAAGAAACACAACGCATAATAATAAACCCAACACAAAAAAAAGAAACACGACACAAAATAATAAACCCAACGCAAAAACAGAAACGCAACGTAAAATAATTAACACAACACAAAACAAGAAACCCAACGCAAAATATTAACACGACACAAAAAATAAACGCAACACAAATAATATACTCAACACAAAAAAAAGAAACACAACGCAAAATAATTAACACGACACAAACAAATAAACGCAACACAAAAATTAAACACAACGCAAAACAAGAAACCAAACGCAAAAATAAAAAATAACACAACGCAAAAAAATAAACGCAACACAAAATAATTAACCCCACACAAAAAAAAGAAACACAACGCAAAAAAATAAACCCAACGCAAAATAATTAACGCAACACAAAAAATAAACCCAACGCAAAACAAGAAACCAAACGCAACAAAATTAACAGAACACAAAAAATTAAACGCAACACAAAATAATAAACCCAACAAAAACAAAAGAAACACAACGCAAAATAATTAACACGACACAAAAAAAAATAAACGCAACATAAAATAATAAACCCAACACAAAAAAAAAAGAAACGCAACGCAAAAAAATAAACACAGCACAAAATAATAAACCCCATACAAAAAAATAAACACAACGCAAAATAATTAACACAACACAACCAAATAAACGCAACACAAAATAATAAACCCAACACAAAAAAAGAAACACAACGCAAAATAATTAACACAACACAAAATAATAAACGCAACACAAAATAATTAACCCCACTCAAAAAAAGAAACACAACGCAAAAAAAATAAACGCAACACAAAAAAATAAACCCCACACAAAAAAGAAACACAACGCAAAAAAAAATAAACCCAACCCAAAATAATCATCGCAACACAAAAAATAAACCCAACGCAAAACTAGAAACCAAACGCAAAAAAAACTAACACAACACAAAAAATAAACGCAACGCAAAATAATTAACCCAACACAAAAAAATGAAACACAACGCAAAATAATTAAAGCGACACAAACAAATAAACGCAACACAAAAAATAAACCCAACGCAAAACAAGAAACCAAACGCAAAAAAATAACACAATGCAAAAAAATAAACGCAACACAAAATGATTAACCCCACACAAAAATAGAATCACAGCGCAAAAAATAAACCCCTCACAAAAAAAAAAACACAACGCAAAAAAATAAACCCAACGCAAAATTATTATCGCAACACAAAAAATAAACCCAACTCAAAATAAAAGCAAACGCAAAAAAATTAACACAACACAAAAAAATAAACGCAACACAAAATAATAAACCAAACAAAAAAAAGAAACACAACACAAAATAATAAACACGACACAAAAAAATAAACGCAACACAAAATAATAAACCCAACACAAAAAAAGAAACACAACGCAAAATAATTAACACAAAACACAAAAAAATAAACGCAACACAAAATAATAAACCCAACACAAAAAAGAAACACAACGCAAAATAATTGACACAACACAAAATAATAAACGCAACACAAAATAATTAACCCCACACAAAAAAAGAGAAACACAACGCAAAAAATTAAACGTAACACAAAAAATAAACCCGACACAAAAAAGAAAAACAACGCAAAAAAATAAACCTAACGCAAAATAATTAACGCAACACAAAAAATAAACCCAACGCAAAACTAGAAACCAAACGCAAAAAAATTAACACAACACAAAAAATAAACGCAACGCAAAATAATAAACCCAACACAAAAAAGAAACACAACGCAAAATAATTAAAACGACACAAAAAAATAAACGCAACACAAAATAATAAACCCCACGCAAAAAAAAAAGAAACAACGCAAAACAATAAACCCAACGCAAAATAATTAACGCAACACAAAAAAAAACCCAACGCAAAACAAGAAACAAAACGCAAAAAAATTAACACAACACAAAATAATAAACGCAACACAAAATAATAAACATCACACATAACACAAAAAAAAACCAACACAAAAAAGGCCCAACCTAAAAAAATACCCAACGCAATAATATAAACCCAACAAAAAAACGCAACACAGTATAACAAACCCAACACAAAAAGAAACGCAACGCAAAATAATAAACCCAACGCAAAAAAGGAAAAGCAACAATAGAAAAATAAACCCAACGCAAAAATAAAAAAAAACCAACACAAAATAGCCGGTTATGAATTTTTGCGAGCGATGATTTTCCAAACTTAATGGAAAACATATTTACAAGTTTAATATTGCATAAATAAAAGTCATAGGAAATTGCAATACAATCAAAGACTGAAATGAGGAACTATCTAGTATTTGTTGTTTTTGGCATGTTTAAATAATAATAGTAATAATAATAATAAACACTGGTGCTTATGTGACTAATTACTGGTGTTTGTGTGATTTGAGTAGTGTTTATATGACACAATGGTGTTTATGTGTCAATATGTGGTGTTTGTGTGTTTTATTCAATTATTGTGTATATTTTCATATAAAACATTATATTTGTATATTTTAATCATAATAAGATCATTTTCACCAATTAAACAGACATTTTGATGAAATAAGGAGAAAGTGCCAAATAATTGCAGTTTTGGTCTAACAACCCGTATAAATTAAAAGATTCAAGCTAGATTTCTGGCATCAGAGCATGTATATGAGCTAAAAAGGCTACTTTGAAATGATATATGTCGCTTATCAGTATGCAACTTACATTTTATCATGTAATATATACGATCTTAAGCAAAATCACTTATAACGTAGCTTTGGGCCTAGATGTTTTTTTTCTTTTATTTCCTGCATCAGGGCATGCATATGAGAAAAACAAGCCTATTTGGAAGGAGCACTGGCGATTATTAGTTACTATCAGTCTATAACTTCTATTTTATTATGTTATACATACGATCCTAAGCAAAACGAGTTATAACGTGGGTTTGGGTCAAGATGGAGCTTTACATCTGGACGATTATAAATCACCAGCAGTCTCTACCTTCAATTGTATTATGTTATATGTGCAAGCTTAAGCAAAATTACTTAAAACGTAGGTTTGGGAGTGTCTCCTGCATTTCCTGCATTAGGGCATGTATACGAACAAAACAAGCCTATTTGGAATTCTTTGTGATGATTATTAGTCACTTTCAGACTACAACTTGGCTTTAAATATGTTATATATGTGAGCCTAAGAAAAATGACTTAAAACGTGGATTAGGGATTCATCCTCAAAAAATAGATTTTGCCATTAACACTGACAGTTTTTATTTAAACACTAGTTTTTTTTAATGTGGTTTATCTTTCTCATATGCATGAAATTATATTCTGAAATATAGAAAACGGGTCATACATTTTCTCTCTACAACAAGTTTAAAATTAAGTTTTATATAATTTAGTTTTACATATACCTTATATTTTCGTTGTGGTATTTTTGAACAAGGGCTTGAATTTCAGCATAGGTGGCGTAGTGCTGCCAATAATGCGCTATGGCATCATTTACTGATGAAAATATTATTTTTTTTTTAAATAATTAAAGTCATTATACAAAAATGTATAGATTTTCAAACAATGCATAAGGTTTTAACGTTTCGGTACAAAACTCACAGTAACAAAAATGCATAAAATATATATTTTTGGTAATCATATTTGAGTCGAACGATTTAATGCTACACTAAAACAGTATCTTAACATACCGCACAAATGTGGAACAGGAACAAGTTCTGGTAGATTTGCAGCCATCTTACGTCTTTACTATGGTAATACAGAATCGATAACACACATGTGTCTGTATTGTGTTTGTACATTTCAAAATTAATGGTTTCTTAGCTATTCGATTTTCGTTGATAATATTATGCTATCTTAAACTGTTGTTTCTTAGGTCGCCATTTTACTTTTAATAAATAAACATGTTTATTCATGTAGATATATATAAATAAATGGTGTTAATGGTTTTGTGTTGCGTTTCTTGTTTGTGTTGAGTTTATTATTTTGAGTTGGGTTTATTATTTTGAGTTGGGTTTATTTTATGTGTTGCGTTTCTGTTTTGGTGTTGGGTAAAATTTTGTGTGTGTTGTGTTTCTGATTTTGCTTTGTTTTTTTTTTCTTTTCTTGTGCTGGCTAAATTATTTTGCGTTGCGCTATTTCTTTTTGCGTTGGGTTTATTTTGTGGTACTTATCATTTAGCATTAGGTGTTTTTTGGCTGGGTTCTTTTTGTTGTGTTGTGTTTTTTTTTGTGTTGTGTTTCATTTTTTTTGTTGGATTTATATTTTGGTGTTAGGTCTTTTTTGTTTGTTTTGTGTTTCTTTTTTTCATGCGATGTGTTTAATTTTGGTGTTGGGTTTATTGTTTTTGTGTTGTGTATATTTTTTTGTGTTGTGTTATTTTTTTTGCGTTTGGTTTATTTCTTGTGTTGTTCTTTTTTTGTGTTGGGTTTATCATTTTGCGTTGCGTATATTTATTTGTGTTGCGTTAATTATTTTGCATCGGGTTTATTTTTTGTGGTGTTTTTTTCCTGTGTTGTGCTAATTATTTTACACTTGGTTTATTTTTATTTTGTATTTCATTTATTTTTTGTGCTTGGTTTATTTTTTTTGTGTTGTATTTATTTTGCGTTTGTTTTTTTTTCTTGTGTTGCGTCTATTATTTTGCGTTAGGTTTATTTTTTGGTGTTGTGTTTCTTTTTTGTGATGGGTTTATTATTGTATGTTGTGTATCTGTTTTTGCGTTGGGTTTATTATTTTGTGTTGTGTTTATCATTTCTTGTTCCGTTTCTGTTTTGCGTTGTGTTTACTTTCTTAAGTTGCGTTAATTATTTTGCGTTGGATGTATTTGTTGGTTGTGTTTCATTTTTTTGTGTTGGGTTTATTATTTTGCGTTGTGTTTATTTTCTTGTGTTGCGTCAATTATTTTGCGTTGGGTTTATTTTTTGTGTCGTGTTTCCTTTTTTGTGTTAGTAAAATGTTTTGCGTTGGGTTTATTTTTTTGTGTTGTGTTTCTTTTTTTTTGCGTTGGGTTTATTTTTATGGTGTTGCGTTAATTATTTTGCGTTGGTTCTATTTTTTTGTTGTGTTTCTTTTTTAGTGTTGGGTTATTTTTTTCGTGTTGTGTTTCTTTTTTTTTGCGCTGGGTTATTTTTTGTATTGCGTTAATTATTTTGCGTTGGGATATTTTTTTTTATGTTGTGTTTCTTTTTTTGTGTTGAGTTTATTATTTTGTGTTGTTTTTTTGTCGTGTTAATTATTTTGCGTTGGTTTTTTTTTTGTGTTTGGTTTATTATTTTGTGTTGCATTTAATATTTTTTTTGCGTTAGGTTTATATTTTGTTGTGTTGCATTAGTTATTTTGCGTTGGGTTAATTGTTTGTGTTGTGTTTATTTTTTTTTTGTGTTGGATTTTTTATTTTGTGTTGTGTTTATTATTTTGTGTTGTGTTTATTTCCTTGTGTTGCGTAAATTATGTTGTGTTGGGTTTATTATTTTGTGTTGGTTTTTTTTTTGCGTTGGGTTTTTTTTGTTGCGTTAATTATTTTGCTTTTGGTTTATTTTTTGTGATGTGTTTCTTTTTTGTGTTGGGTTTCTTTTTTGTGTTGGGTTTCTTTTTTGGTGTTGGGTTCATTATTTTGTGTTGCGTTAATTTTTTTGCGTTGGGTTTATTTTTTTGTGTTGCGTTTATTTTTTGTGTGTGTTTATTTTCTTGTGTTGCGTTAATTAATTTGCGTTGGGTTAATTTTTTTGCGTTGTGTTTTTTTTTTGTGTGGGGTTTACTATTTTGTGTTGCGTTAATTATTTTGCGTTGGGTTTATTTTTTTGTGTTGCGTTAATTATTTTGAGTTGGTTTTTTGTGTTGTGTTTCTTTTTTTGTGTTGTGTTTATCATTTTGCGTTGTGTTTATTTTCTTTTGTTGCGTTAATTATTTTGCGTTGGGTTTGTTTTTTTGTGTTGTGTTTCTTTTTTTTGTCTTGTGTTTCTTTTTGTGTGTGGGGTTTATTAATTTGTGTTGCGTTTATTTTTTTGTGTCGTGTTAATTATTTTGCGTTGGGTTTATTTCATTGTGTTGCGTTTGTCACGTTTCGGCCATCGTAGATTTGCGATTCATGGGAATAAACTCCTTTTTATTTGTAAGTTGGCGACACGGAAAGATTAATTTAAATTAGTTTGGGGACTAGTTGCCTTTGTCGCTTCAAAATGCATAGGCCTATAAACAAGTCACACTGCAATTAGCGTCACGGACATAAATAAAGTAACACTGAAACCAGTGTTATCTAAATACATGCATACAGGTTTACATTCAATTTACATAGAGCATGTTCAATTTCTTATACATGTACTGGAACAAATGAAGAATGTAATTTGTGTTTATTTTCTAAACATAAATCGGTAACGACAAAAATACGAAACATAGATCTTAAACATACGTTTGGATAATTGCATTGTGACTTACCTGTATTGCGGATCAAAATAAATTTGTTTTGGAAATATGCATGCAACAAGAAATAGTAGAATTTCTAATCAAGATTAAGATACTAGATAGAAGGCTACCTCGGTTTATTGCTCACCTAGAAGCGTATTTTTGTGTTCTCATGTAAATTTATCCATGTAAACAAATACTGAAATTTTTGATTCTATTAACATTTATAGGTGTGCGAATTAGCAAATAATTTATATAATAAAAATATAAACAATCGCGCAAAATGTCATCTTTTTACCTTCTTTTATAATAAGGGGGTCGCAATTTTCGCTTCCTCGGTTTATTGCTCACCCTTTTGTTTTTGTTATCTATCGTTTATAATGTACAATTTCGTGATCGATATGTCTTTAGGTCATTTTATCCTCCTGAAAATTGTACTTGACTTTTGCTTAGGCTTTCAAAGGTTGTAACATCAATAAATTAAAGGCTTATATACCTGTCGGCTATAAATATTGAAGAGATCACTGGTTAAATGCTATTCAAACATGAATATTCTATCAAAATACAAATTGGTTGCTCTTAAAACAACAATGTATACAATATTATATGTGGTAAACTGATCTGGTTTTAATTTCTCTGATACAATTTGTTGAAAATGAAACACAGACAAGCATCGTTTATATAGCTACAGTATACTAAAAGTCTAGGATGTCGAGCATATGAAGTAGACTAAAACAATCAAACATTTCATCTTTTACATAGCATTAGGATAATCGGACGAGACAAATCAGTCGAAGAAACGCGTGCAATTTATCATTATTGACAAACTAATAAGGTGAGCAATAAACTGAGGTAGCGAAAATCCCGACCCCCTTGTTTCAAAAGTTAGCTGAAGTATGTTATTATGTGTGGCTATTCATATCTTTATTTAATGAATGTTTAGTAAATTGATCCACCTACAAATGCTGTGAAAACCATTTTTTTCTTATTTTACTTAACATGCAAATATTTATATCAGAACACAGAAACACGCATTTTGGTGAGCAATAAACCAAGGAAATATTCTACACTTAATAATAATATGGCTTTATAACAATACTACAATTAAATATCATACGGTTACGCTTACAAAAATGACGACAGTTGAAAATGAAGGATACTTTACAAAACGGAATATATTTCTTATCGTCATAACAGCCTGTTTTCTTCCGATTTTATTTGTCATTCAAACTCCATTTGTCATTACTCCGTCACCTTTGCCTGCGAGTACAAATCGGATATATCCTGAATCAGTCGGATCCGAGAAGCCGGGCGTGATTCGGACAAGTCCGGATAAATTCGGATCAAAGAGAAAAACGAAAACGATCGTGATTACATCGGATGCATTTGGAGGAAAGAACGAGACGATTCAATTAAGAAATGGAACTAACAAGAGCTTGGTGTCGGAGATTGGTCTAATAAATAATTCAGGTATGAGCTTTGCCATACTAAGAGTCGGTTGGGTTGATGTCAGTACATATTATTATTATTATACTGTGGCATTTTGATTTCTAATAATGAAACTATATATATCGCTATATAAAGGATACATTGTGAGCTATATAGATACATATACGATTTTATGTTTAAAAAAAACGATTCCTCAAAACGACAAAATATCTAGATAAATTTGTGTCGAAAGAAGATCATTGCAGTCCCGTCCCCCTCCCCCTCCGCCCAACTCCATTAAGCTCTTAGGGCTTGTTCACACTAGACGCGACACGCGACAATATACTTATATGTTCTTTATTGGCTCTGCCGCAAGTCCTATAAAGGACATATAAGTATATTGCCGCGTGTCGCGTCTAGTGTGAACAAGCCCTTAGGGGTCTGGCCACGATGGAAGCTTTTTCTAACTGCATCCTGTCATCCACTGTACAGTATTTGGGAAACTCAAAAATACACATAAACGCTTGTAATGCTTTAGGACCTGTTCACACGGGAAGCGACAAGGCACGACAAGCGGCAATATACTTTATGTACAAATAAGAGTTAATCATTTATACAGTTATTGTTGAATACAACACATTATAATTGCATAGTTTATATATAAAAAAAACATGTAGTCTATTTATCGAATAGTTGTGTTATTTTATACAATGTGAATCGACATAATTAAGAACCCTTACAAAATATTATAAACGCAACATAAATACGTAAATTATATTTCCATTCAAAAATAAATACAACTAAATTAACTAATCAAAAGGCAAATAGGTTTGTTTACCATGTGTCAAATACGACTTTTAAAAAATACAATATTATCACATTAACATGAATAACCATATGCAAAGTATTTACTAATGGTCGTTACAGTAAAAAAACAGAATGAAGTGTAACATAAAACCATGGTGATTTATGAGAGCTGTGCCTATTTCTTTTATCACATAGTCTAAGGGGTTTGGCGCATCTTATATATGTTGTAGGGTATCTATTCGGTTAGGGCAAGTATACTTACCCTAGGGTAAGTATACTTGCCCTGATTTTTTAGGGTAAGTATACTTGCCCTGATATTGTTCAGGGCAAGTATACTTACCCTGTTTTTTTGCCTTCCAAAAATGAAAGATACCCTAACTTGGTATGTCCATTATATGCACAAGTTATTCATGGGGTTGAGTGAGTTAAACGTTTCGCTTTGTGAGTGGAACC
>LQRL01176142.1:2108-12817 GCA_001703475.1 Hydroides elegans
TAGGGTTCCAGGCAAATTGGTTATAAGTGCATTGTAGATGTTTTGACATGCACTTTTGCGAAAACAATTGAGGGTTTCGTGCTAAAACAAGTTATAGCAAGACACTTTCTTTGCAGTCCTCCCCCCAGATTATCACGTGGTTTCCATCTGTCCCTACCTATCCCTCTCTATAACCGAGCATACAAAATCGCATCTTATGGATCCCCAAATTTAACATTATTTTATATATATTAATATAATATCAATTACAAACACGTTTATATATCGGGAATAGCGACTGAAAAATATCTAACTTTTTTTGCCAGAAAGCCTTGTCATTTTGCTGACATCGATGTAAAAAGGCGGTTCATATACATGAATGTGCCTTAAGGACTCTTCCTCAAGGGCCTCTGATACATGAACGCAAAGTTGTCAGTGTTAACAAAATAAAAAGAAAAAATGTTGTCATTGTAAAGAAGTTGTCAAGTGACTTTTAAATCAATACAACATAGAGTCAAGTGGCACTTTTTTTATCTCACTTTGTTAGGGAGATAAATAAAATCACACGTTGCAAGTATTGTGTAAAATGAATCGGTTAGATACCCCCTCTCCTTATCGAAGATGGTAATTGTCGCTTATATATTTAGCTAATGTAAAGCGCAATTTATAATGATGATGTGAATGATAATTTGTGCTATATTTATGAACGTAATGAGGGTTTTGTTGAGCTTTATTAAGACAATCAATCTATTTCTACTTCAAAATTACCCGAGTTTTTGGAATATCATGTGGACTAATAAGTCATATCAATTATAACTTGAAATTATTAAAAGAAAATAAAATGTTAAAAAAGGAGCCCCTCTTGTTTGCGAGTGATATTTAAAGATGCACAAAAACGTATGTAAAATCACCTTGCATCTACCGTAATTTTCCGCGTATAATACGCATTATTTTCTTCGAAAATCAGGCCTAAAGTCGGGGTGCGTATTATACGCGGAAACATCGGACATGATTATTTTCATATGGATTCTTTCTTGAGTAGTGTATCTGTCTATCATTTGCGTTAATGGAAATAACTTAATGCCGCATATTTAACATTAAAAATCTCTACGATACTTGAAAAATCGATTCTACGAGGATTTTCTATAATTAGGATGTATATTTCATATGGTCGAAACCGAAAAAATAGCAAAAAATAGAGCAACAATATTTTCAAACTCGGGGTGCGTATTATACGCGGAAATATGGATATTTTAACATTTTGAGAGCAAAAGTCGGGGTGCGTATTATACGCGGGTGCGTATTATACGCGGAAAATTACGGTACATCATATGTAAAACCACCCTTGTAGCCAGTCACAGTTTCAATGCATAATTCAATCAAAGGCCAGAAAACCAAAACACATAGCCGACAGTGCTTTGTAATGTGATAATCGTTGTTTAGGGTTTTTTTCAAGCTAGAACTACTCATTTTTTCACTCGATGTCTGCTCTCCCCTGAACAAAATGTCAGGACATTCTATTGAATAGGGCAACTTGTACTCATTAGAATAGTATGTCGCTCTTTGACTAACAAATACATTTTATGTAAATATAACGTGTTTTGAACTTGCAGGTGAAGCAAAAGGCGGCTCATCTATATGATTAATTACAATAACTTCGAAATAAACGAAGAAAGTCATAGTGAAAAATCGCTGAGTCAGCGATCAACCTTAAAATTGCTCAAATGCAATTTTACAAAATCAAATACGCATGAATTGATGTTTGCCCACACCCCCTCAATCGATATGAATGTTGCTGTTTCCGAAGAATACATTTTTAACCTGTTTTTATATTGTTTTCAGAAACCGGAAGATGTCACAATCAAAAGGGAATTCCCAATGGGCGATAATGGAATCCCTGCCATGGATACGAAACCGGTAAGATTAAGAACAAAAGAAAAAAAAAAAAAGAAAAGAAAGGAAAAATTGAGAGAAAAAAAAAGGGAAAAGGAAGAACGGAAGGAAAGACAAGGAAATCATGGTATTTCAAAATTATCCTTTGAATGATGATAATTAATGCAGGGTGTAGCATAAGCCAGAATTCTGCCTCGGTAATTTTTCGAGGGTACTTGAATTCTGCCTCGGTATATTCGATTTTGCCTCGGTATTTTTCGAGGGTACCTCAATTCTGCCTCGGTAATCTTGATTTACCCTCGAAATTACCGAGGGTTTCGACCTTTATGCTACACCCTGTAATGTATGCCTGCTCGTCTTATTGTCAAAATGAAATTAGACATTTGTTAAACATTTTTATCTTTGGATTACCTTTTGTATTTTTTTCTTTTTCCCGAGAAACTGAACAATTTGATGTTAACAAAAAAAAATGAAAACAACTCTGTAAAAATATTGATGTACTGTATAAGTAAATTCAGTTAGGGAACTGCTAAAACGCACCAGTAAATCATTATAAAGCGATGTCAGTGGATGTAGTGCAATCATGTGTGAAAGCAAATAATTACTAAATAAAAGCACGTGTCATAAATGAGGACATATTGCGCGCATTTTTACGAAGAGAAACCAGCATTATTCAAAACGGTCCGAGGACCTGTTAAGAACCATTAACCATCTGTTTATATTTTGCAACTACTATAAGTGTACTGAGATCAAAGAAAAAAAAATCATTAGGATTAAAAAAACACTTATATGTTTTTGAAAAAAATAAAAAAGCTATTGATCTAAACTTGAGAAAAAAATGCAAATAAATGTTTGGATGATTTTTCATATCTTGTTGACATGCACCTTAAATTGCTACATTGCTTTACAAAATATCACGTAATAACAGGTGTGACCAAAGCGTAAACAAGATAAACGACTATTAAATAAGATAAACAAAAAGAATGAAAACTTAAAATGTATTAGCATATTTGATTGAATTGAGAATGTTTACGTAAAACCAGTTCTGTTTAAATTGACTTCAAATGTTTCCTTGATCATGCAACTATTAAATAACACACTCTATATCTATAAATCGGTACTAAAATAACCCTTGAACTCATGTTATGCCATATTTCAATTTCAAGGGCAATTATTTGTTCGAATTTCGAAGAAAGTGTATAAATGGAAACGCAATATTGTGATCAATCAAGACAGTGCCTATTTTTCCGGAAGCGATACGTCTTAGACTAGATATACATGTAGACAGATAAGAAGCCTATAAAATGAATAAATCGATGATGGGAAAATCGTTATAAAATATTGGAACATATTTATAATACGGCTCTATGGTTAAGTCCGTAATAACAAATATGTCTTGAATCAACACACAATGAAACAAATCAGGCTTGTCTATGGATGTGAAATGCTCTATTTCTGGCGAAATTTCATATTTGAAGCTCTTAAGCTCCGATATATGGATATTCACGTTTTAGTCTAAAAAAAAAAAGGCATGTCTTGTTGGCAGTTTGTAACCTTTTGCCGACGTTATATTTAACAGCGCTGAACACACATACCCGGTATAAGCGAGCTTATTAGCGGTCATTAGTATAGGCAATGGTGTTAATAATGCTAATTTAGTATATTTGTGATGCTCACTTTGCTCTAGGTGTAGTGACCGATATCGTTGTTCGTGGTGCCTTCCATATCAAATCAGTTGGAAATAATTTTTGACTTGGATAAGCGATACAAATTGTAGCGTTTTATTCTTAGTTCTTAGTCACTGAATATAGAGCCGAGCAGGAGCAGGGAGTGGAGACTTATTGAAAATTCTTCTATCGCAGAAGTTGCGAGAGTTCAAAATTATCTCACAATTTTGAATTTCCTGAAATCGTGAAAAGAAAATCATCTTTTGTTTTCGGAGGAGGCATAAACGAGCTTATTGCCAAGATTACCCGAACATTTATTCCTAATCACTTGAGCAACAATTTGTACCTCCTCAACTTAAGAAGAGAATATGGAAGAAAAAGAGGAATGTACGATATATACTGAGATACTTCAGCTAATAATACTGATAATCTACGAAAATCCCAGGGCCCATATGCATGAAAAATCTTACATGTCGGAGTGCACTTACATTCTAAGCCAGTAGGTTAAATCTTAATTCATGGCTAGATTTATGTAATTAAACAGTTAATGTTATTATTTCCAAAGTGAGTTCAAGCTATTCAGAGCTATATCAATAAGAAATTCGATGTATTAACCGAGATATCGGTGTCGAACTTAGAATGTAAGTGCACTCAGACATGTAAGATTTTTCATGCATATGGGCCCAGGTCTGTCCCTGATGGACGCTCCGTGAATGATTCAGATAGTTTATGAGCTACAGTCCTACAGAGTATAATTCATATGGAGAATGAGTCCATTTCAAAATTTGAAAATGTCCAATATATTAAAAAGAATTGTTATCCTGTCGGGGAAAAAGACTTTTTATTTACTTGGGGTCGTTTTTATTATATATGACTATATTCGCCTGCCATCCTTAGTTAGGTGGCACAAAAATATTTGCCTTCTGCACTCGTAAAATAACTGTAATTAGATAATGAGAGAGTTACCACGAATCTAGAATATCTTGTTGATGGCGCTCGTCCCAAATTGATAGATGAGCAGCACAAATGATTGACGTATGTGATTGACAGCATAGATTAACGCGTTATGCTCAACTAAGATGTAGGAATGTTAGTAAGATTAAAACTTGCGTAAAATCTATATACTCATAAGTGTTAATTGCTTGAGATTCGGCGGAAAAAAAACACGCCATTTAGCTTGATCATATTTAGTCCGGTTTAACAAGTGCCTGCTATACTGGGATAAAAACAATTTTCGGTTCCTTCACTCATGATATACATATAATTAGATAACGAGTGAGCTATCGCGGACACGAAAATATCCACATCTCGATTGATAGATGAGCAGAAGGAATGATTGACGTGTGTGATTGACAGCTTTGATTGACGCGTCATTCCTGTGTGAGAGGCATATATGCCCAGTAACATAAAAGTAACATTACTGATGTTGGAGGGGAAGTGGGTGCGTTATGCTTATGGAAGAAGTTATGACTGGAGCTGGTATAATTGATTTGTAATTCAATAATTTGTGGATGACTATGAAGAGTATTAGTTACAAACAAATGGATTAAAAAAAAAAAAGAACGTAAAAAGTTTCATTGGATTGTATTAGATATTTGAATTGCACAAAATATATATTAATGTTCACGATTCTTCAAATATTCCTGCATTTTCAACAGGCATAGATAAGATTTGAACATATAAGCAGTTTTAGTATAAGAAACACAGGCGGCAAACATATTTTTCATAATTAAGACATAATTAAGATTTAATATATTGAAAAGTGATATTTCAATTAAGTTCGTATCGGAAATACGTATGGTGATTGTGATTTGTCTCCTTATTTTAAGCGGGGATAAAACATATTACCGATATATGTGGATAAAACAAATCTTCAAGGATATTTGTAATGTGTACACCTGTAATCACGTTCTTGTTTGCATGGAAAAGGTAAATTCATTATGTCATATATTTCTTCAAATATTCAAATAAAGCACATTTGTGCACAGAATTCGTATCGCAAATCCTATTTTGGGTAATTATCGCCCTTCACTCTATAAACATGAAAAAAGAAGTTATGAAAAAAAAAAAAAACAAAAAAACATCCAAATTGTTTAATGTTAATGTTGTGGCATATGCGTTTAATGTTAAAACGTTATGTTATGGCGCAGAAACCGCATTCCAATATATTTTTTTCTTGGCTTAACGCATGTTCTTCCTTCGTCAATAAATTAGACTTAGGAACTACAATTAAACAAAGTAACTACTGCATGGAACACTTCAGTTACCAATAAAACATTTTTGTGCACGCATGGTATTTATGCTTAGCCTCGCCCTGCACTAACTTGACTTCACTCTTTAAACTTTTGGGTAATTACGCAGTCAATTGTTGATTCAGAATAGCATTCAATTGCATGGATTCCTTCAAATATCCATAACACACTTTTGTGCACGGATTTGCCTTTTTCATAAACTAATCAGACTAAGAATCCGCATGCACTTAATTACGTTGGTCATATCGCGAAGTGTATTCAGAACCGAAAATATTCTTTACAGAGTACGTTATACAATTTAGCATTCAATTGCACGGACCTCTTCATATATCCATAAAATACCTTCGTGCACGGATGTTGTTTAGGCTAAGCCTCTCTTCTGTTCTTTATTATGGTGGCCACTTAGGGAAGTGTGCTTGGAACCTGTGTCCGCTAATTAGCAACACCTTTTCTATTAGCTGCTACCACCAATTAGGCACAGCAGTGCAAATAAACCAAAGGAGTCTATCTGGAGATGAAGTTGAAGGGATTGTCCATTTAGCGAGATATGGTTTGAGTTAGAGGGGATACTGACCAGGAAATGTGGAATCTTGGGAGCACGCAGTTTATATGAAAACAGTTGGGGCTATGTGGCCCGAGACACATTTCGTTTACAGGTTTTCCGATCTGATACGTATTTTGATACTGAGATCCCCTGTATTGCCCTAACATTAAAATTTAACCCACCGTTTATGGTTTTTTCAAGTTTCTGAGATTCCAAAAGCCCTACCTAGTCTTTAAGCCTGGTATTGCCTCATGAAAGCTATAAAAAAAAGACTAAAATACAATACATGTGCGAATACATATATAGATGTCTGGCCCGAGCGTCGGTCTCTAGCTTAAAATACCTAATTATTATCGGTGATTTACCCGATCTATACACATCATCAATTTGTGTGCCAAAAGGAAGGAAGGAAGGCGGAAGGATAAAAGGTGTTGCTACTAATGATCGATCGCTTATCGGCACTTATCTCGTACCGATGGATAAAGTTACCACTACGCACTCATCGATGAAAAGTAGTACCCTCCTCCTTCCATTGCTCAACACCATAGTGTCTTCTCCCACCCATATTTACTCTTGACATTTCACATAGCGAAATATATATGTTCGGGTATCGTAGTAAATTGATTTTTTTCCAAGGCACTTTTGAATAAAGGTCAAATGACCGCATTTAAAGCATATGTGGAGAAAAGTTGATACAAAAACAAAACATAATAAAAGGATGCATGCATTTGATACTAAAAATGATTAAAGTGGCTCAACAAAAATTTGAGTAGAGGTTATTAACACATAGGTAAAAAAGTCGGTCCATTATTAAACGTCTGTTTTTCTTCCGTGATTCGTTACAAAGTGTGATAAAAATACATAACTAAGCATATCACTTCCGCTTTTGTCCAGACCATTTTTCTCTCCTTATCCCCTCTCCATCCCTTTAGAGTCCTTAACAGTTTCCATGCAACAGTTTTATTTATGCCTTTCGCACAAAATGGAGGTCAAGATAAAAATATTTAGCTTGCATGAATGAGTACATTATTAGCTTAAAATTGTGGATAAAAAAAAACGCGTGAAAAAAGTGTCATATATAAAACGTATTAAACAATTATCCGGAAAGCTATGATACCAATTGTCCGAGCATATTAAGATCGAAAGAGACCCGAGTTAACCATAAACCTTAAAACCATATACCGCCCGAACCTAAGTACTCATCCTTCGGGGCCATATAAACACACTTGCACTCTCGTGGGTTATGGAACTTAAGTTGAGAAGGCCCTAGAACCAATTTGCAGTGGTCTCCAGAAGTCTGAAACACAACACACTATTTTGGACTCTGTGTGCTGAGGACTTTAGAGACAAGTGGCTCTCTAACTCAAGTAAGGGGGAGTTCCTTGCAGAAAAGGGCCTAGGAACAAATTTGTCGATGTGACTTATAAAAAGATTTAGCTCTGAAAAATGATGTATTTGGTCAACAATTGTGAATTTATTAGTTCTTATTACTCTTGTAAGAAGATTACAGGAGAAATTTACTCATTTTGAAACACTTAAAGTTATCAGCCATATGACGGATAAGATCGTCATATGGGTCCATCACACATCTTCCATGATTTGTATTGAATTTGCACCTTTTTGCATTTGGAACGTGTTTGTTTCGCTGCTTCCCTAATAATGCACACCCGGGAGTTGTCATAATCTGCTGATATTGTATATTTTAGAGTAAGTCTAGATGGGTTCTTATTGGATTGACTCACCCGGGGTCAGGAAAAAAGAGGGTTTAGCCATCTTTCTTTAGTGTTAGCCATCCCTCGACAGTTGAAAGGATTTAGTGCAAAAAGGTGTTTTGTTGATCTTGTGATTTTTTAGACGAAAAGCGTTATGCGTTTATCAATTGTTCTGACGTTGTTGGGAAGATTTTTTTTTTGATAAACTCTCGCATAGTTCCGGGTTAGCGGTCTTTATATTGAATCAATTTTAGCAAAAGTGTAGCAAAACACCTCATAATATATCCGTGCAAAAATGTGCCTTTTGGAGTTATCTCAAATTTATACAAAATCCCCGCTATGGATAAGGTTTCCTGGACCGAGTAGTAATGCCGGTTAAAGAGTGTGGCAATCTTCCCCTTAAGTGTTCACCATCGCTCGACAATTACTTGCAATAATATAACACCTTTCAAAGATATAAACGTTCCTTAATGGATAGACTGGTTTTACTTGGGTCCTAGATTAAGCAAAATGGTTTACATCGGACTCTTATTAAGCAAAGCAAACGAGAGTTGGAAAAAAGGAGGAAAAATACCGCTAAGTTTGGTTTGAAACTAAATCGCTAGTCATCAGAGCTTAACTGATAAATAGCGAGATGGGATTTCATGAGTTTTCAAAGCTCTTGGAATTTTTATGCAAACTTGTTTTTTCTAATGCCTTGTCTACTTGACCTGCGATAAGACTGTTAAGCAAAAGTCAGGATTAATTGCTAAGCTATTCATGTTACATCATCTCTATAATTGGACTACTGTGCTATTCAAGATATAACTTATGATAAAGAGATAATATTTCATGTTTGAAGCGTTTTATCAGGGGTACTTATCGCGAGATTTGGTTTGTCTTAAATGCTGAGCGATCAGATAATATACTTAATTTATTCAAATAAAATATGTGAAACCCTCGCGAGCTCGATGGTTTAGTAGCTGTGATGACAAATGTTCAAGGTTGGACTTTTTTTGACAAACGGATATGAATATAGAAATGCATATTGATTGGATAATCTCACATAATCTGTAAAGATACCGGTAGTATATTCAGTTCGGATACAGCACCAGTTATTCGAAGAGGTAAGAAGAAAAATGACGTTTAAGATGGTATGAAATGAATATGCTCATATAATTGATGGACAAGGTATTCTTAAATCGATGGTTTACCCATGTAGATCTCAGAACCTGTTCTATCAACGTGATGTTAAAAATCAATTTTAAATAATACACTTATAGGAAATCGATTTCCTTCTGCCAAATGTTAGTTTGTACATTTGAATTGGATTGCATATTATGTTCGAACAGAACAGGGGAACATTGATCCAATTTTCGACTCGGGATTCAACAACAAGTATGTTAACATGTATTAACTTTTAAGCGAAATATTAAAAAAAAAAAACGATTAACTTACCGGTAACATATAAATATTCTTAATAAAATGGTCGCCCTTGGGGATAGATATTAAGTATGGCATTATTCTGAGCCCTGCTATAACCATTCGAGTGATTTGCTCAGGACACAGGCCTCTTCTGCTAAATTTATTGGGTGCCATCATCATCCAAGTGTTTTAAAGAGGTGTGAAGTGCTCACCAGTTGGCTCCTCCTTGGTGCAAAGTGGGTCAACATGGAAATGAGGGGACAGTCCTTGTCTAAGGGATTCGTGTAAGGCGTATATGCAAAAACCTGCTTAACAGCCATTTTGAAGAATATTTGCAAAGAAGCTTTCCCAACTGTGAGATTTATTTACCTTGTACCCAGTGAAGCCATTTTCTGAAAAGATATGTTGACTAATAAAAAATCAATAATTGAAAACTTTTATTTATTTTTATACAAAACGTGAACGAAATTTGTTTCCTCTTAGAATTTTGGAAAAACGCATTCAGAAGAAAAATAGACAACTGTCCCCGACCACTTCAATTCATTGGATCAATGAATGTACAAGTGATGTACAAGTGCATCACTTGAATATGGCTCACGATTGTGATATAAATTACCCGCAGTAGCCCCGCTATCTTGGTCGAGTTTTATATTTGACAATAAGGCTTATGGCGGACTTGAAAACGTGTGGATATTGATGGATATATTCACATTTTCACGTTGTTGACGTAAACGCTTGAATATAGTGAGGTATCGGGATAGGTAAGAATGTATTAAAACATTTGAAACAGCATAACACGGTTAGTGGACCGTGTTCTTTCATTCTGTTCATAAACATGTTAACTAAATCTATAAATTTTGCAACCTGTGGTTTTCTAATATGCTTACGAATGTGTCGTTCGAAAACATGTTAAGCACCCTTAGCACGTTATTGTTTTAATCTCATCAGCGATCATTGTCAACGTCATATCATACACACACGGTTTATGAACTTGTCATAACGACTCCTCGATTAATCATTAACTTGCTTTTTCTCGCTCTCGCCTTTCGATTAAATCACTTAAAGTAGAATGCACCCCATTTGGTATACTTTAAGGGCTTATATCTCAGCTCCTGGTTATGCAATCTTAATAATTTTTACTGTTGCAAATTTGTAAGAAAAAAGGCGGGCTTTTCCTTAAATGTAAATATTTTTGGAATAAAGATAAAAAAGTTATATTCAAAAAACGAGTTTTTCAAGGATTTCTAAGCTTTTTAGA
>LQRL01176145.1:3146-17080 GCA_001703475.1 Hydroides elegans
AATATGGGGTGATAGGGTGTTGATAGGCCTACTTAGGCGTGTCGTTGAAAGTTTTGAAATTTGACGATAAATGGGTCGATTATGCCTAATTAAGAGGTGCCTCAGTAGCACCACGGGTTTTATTCATGGTAAACGATGTTTTATGGAAAATTGAAAAATATGGGGTGATAGGGTGTTGATAGGCCTACTTAGGCCTGAGGTTGAAAGTTTTGAAATCTGACGATAAACGGGTCGATTAAGCAAAAATAAGTGGTGCCCCAGTAACACCATGGGCTTTTGTCAAGGTAAACGATGAAACATTCTCTAGGGAAATCCCTCCTCAAGGTTTGGTATTTGCAAAAAAAAAGGACCGACGGATTAACAGTCTGACTGACATACAGACCGGCACGGTGAATCTAAAGCGATAGGTTTTGACCTAAACCACTGTATGATATACTTTAACCTTTCATTAATAGTTAAATTAACGTTTAAAATATGCAGGTGCCCCAGTAACACCATGTCAATTTATCTACATAAAAGTGCCTCGGTAGCACCACCGTCCCCGTCGAGTGCACTGGTGATGCTGAGGCACCTTATGACGGCAACCCTTACTGTCACGAGCCGTTCCCAAGAAAAATGTGATACCCACCGAATTCCAGTTGGCTTGGAATTGTTAAGTAAATTCTTTCTAGCTTCGAGATTTGAGCAAAGTGAGGAAAACGCTTTTTACGATTTCTTTATTTTCATAATAAGTAGTGAGAATCACTATTTCAAAATTAACTTGCTTGTAATTGTCTTATTATCTATATTTCGTTTGCAAAATATAATAGGTTGTTTAGTTATATTGATCTTCTCAATTATCACAAAAAATGTATTCTTTGTTGTTCCAAGCAGGCTAGGACAGGAAACAGCCGATTGTGTGATATTCAAGCGGTTCGATAAAAAACAATGAAAGTGTTTATTCTTTCAAGATTTTAGGTCTGACCCTGTAACTTTTGGTCAGAACTTAAATTAAACACCAATGAAATATGTATTTTTGTCATACTATTTAAATATCATTTTACCGAGATATATATTGAACATCGCAATTGAACTTTATAGATTCTTTTCAATAAACAAGAGCAAATATCATTTATGGCAGACCAATTGATGATACACAATTTATGTAGAGACGAGCTTCTTTTCGGTGTACACGATAAAGCTGACAATATGTTGTGTATCATAATCAAAAAGCAAATATGTGATATAAGTTGTCAGGAAAAATAATTTTTTATTGAAACTTTTTTGAAAAAAAAAGTGTTTAAGTATTGTGGCAGAAAAAAAAAACACGTTAAGGAAAAGACAATTTTCCTTGAAATGGTCAAACTATAGTGTACTTGTCACAAACAGTTGTAATTATTTAATGAATTATCAATAACTAAGGATAAACTTTATATGTTTACATACTTTTCAATTGTATCATTTGTATTTTAATCTTTAAAATGTTCTTAATGCAATTGTTTTGTCAATGTTTTGTACTGTATTTGTATGTACTGTAGTGTTAGTATAAATGATGTGTCATATATGTGTATAATATAATGAAACATATATATAAAAATGAAATGAAACCAAAAAAAAAAAATGATGATATGCATTTTAATTGTGCACATGGTTTGCTTTTGAAACATAACCTATAACATAATTATAGCATTGCATGGCAGTAGATTTAAAAAGAACATCAACTCATATAAGAAGCTGGCAATTTACCAATCAGTTCATTTTTATGTGAGCAATAATCACAGTTTACCGGGTACTATTATTTATAATACATACTGTATGTTTAGCCTTTTAAGACAACTGATTGCAAAACATAAGATGATACCTTTCCATACACCTATCCGGATTATCGAAAAAGTCAAATGCATATATTTGAAATATCTATTTAGTCTCAACAGGTAACATTTCAAGCTCATTTCAAGATATCCGAAAATTATCGAACAAGTCAAATACATATATTTGAAATATCTATTTAGTCTCAACAGGTACCATTTCAAGCTCATTTCAAGATCTGATTCGGGCAGACCCTGCTCTTGTCCCAGGTGAAAACCTCCGCTTGGTTGGTTTGGGACCTTCTGCGAACCCCCCCTCCTCCACACTTACGTAGCTCCGTAGACAGAAGATGTTGGACGTGTAGTACCCAAGGTGACCGTGAAATTTTCTGTATAAATGGATGATCCAATTATTACAAGCATTACGCTGGTTAAATCAACCGAGGAGGACGGTAGGTCACCCATCTGTTTGTCCAGTAATACGGAAGGGAGTCAACCCCGTCTCCGTACTGTCCTGGGCTTCAACCACTTTCTCAACAGTCGACTAAACAGTCGGTTGGCGGCGTATCCCGGATATCCCGAAATTAATAATCAAAAGTAAGTGTCTTGCGTATGTATATCATTCATATAAGGTCAATAATATTTCATTTAATGTCGTTTCTCTTATAATTTCCTTTCAATGTATAATCGTTTAACTAAGAGAACCCTTAATCGAAGTTTAACCACGTCCTAAATTGTTGTATATACAATTGTATGTACATTGTTCGAGCGGAAGGACTAACCAAATAGGTGCGTCAGGTGTGCCAATCCATGTTATAATCTTAAGCTTAAAACTATTTATTTATTCTTTTTTTTTAGCTAAATGTTTGACCAGATATGTTTCAATCTCTTTGACAGAATTTATTTATTGCTACTACTGCAGCACCACATAGGCATTACAAATACATGCAACAACAAATACATACATGAAATATGCAAACACCAAATTACATATTAAAATCAATTTAATTTCTTAACTTTATAAATTAAGACAGTATGTGTGATCGGTAGTGTGCTTTGTATGTTGGTTGCATAATATAATATGATATAATATAATATAATTGTATTAATATGTAAGTAGCATTTGAATAAAAAATTAATTGGTGTGATGACATATAAGCAATGATTTTACGCCGTAACAGACTGTACTCTTGATATGTTATTATATACGTTTCATTACAGGGCAACAAAGCCTCAAAACATCAAAAGAAGCCTCAAGCTGGTCACTTCCTACGTCCGATGATTGCAGTAAAGAACTTTTCAAAGATTCGGGAACCAGTAAAAGCAAGGACGAAGTAAGCACTCACTTTTTAATAGTTTCTACATTCAATATATCCTTTTTGTCTATCTGCATACTAGTTAAACTTATATATTCAGCAAGATTCAGAGTTTGCCGAACTATTATAATAATTGTTTAATCGGCTTTTTGGATACGCCTTGAGTTTAAATTTCCTTTTGTTTTAGCATGTATGTTTGAGAGCTCGATAAACAAACTAATATATTATATATTAATATTGATTTCACAATTTATTATGTTTATGCTTTGTGTTGATAACCATCAATCGGCAATTTTAATACACACTATAAATTGAACAATTTATTTTATTTTTTTATGATTGAAAGGGTCAAGCGCAAGTAAGTTCCAGAAAAGGTGCAGCAAGTTCCAACTTCAAAATGAATCCAGTACAGCACTCCCGAATACACATGGAAAAAACTTACAGTAGAAGACTTACTGAGTACTCACTCAAATGAGGTAGATAAAAGTAAAATGTACATATCACAATAGTATTTTTTTAAATATTGTCAACTAAAGCATGGTCAAAATGTTCGAGGATTTATATTTTATCTAAGAATGCACCTATTTCTACGTGGTGAACTAAATCAAGAACATGCTCGTTGCATTTTCGATTCCGAAATATAAATATATTTGTGCAAATTCTAATGAAACTTGTAACCTGGTAAGTTGTAAACCGATTGTCTAGAAACATTAAATAGAAGCATAATGAAAAATATGTGGAGTGTCAAGTACCATAATTCAAGGATATCTTTAAATGAATAAGATTATATTATGGTTATACTTTCAGACGAAAACGCGGGGCGAAGAAACTAGTGGTGAACAACAGAGATTTGAACTGATTCCGATTTCATCGACAACCGAAAGTACCTTTCCGAATACAGATAAATCGTACCGATCTGCAACGGTATCTGCTACCACAACTTCATTTTCAATTCACTCTAATACCGGTTTCATTTCAACAGAGGATGCCGTGGTTCTATGCCAAGCTATCATTGATAGAAGGGACAAATTCGCATATTCTTTGTTACGAAATAGAAACCTAAGAGAATATATCAATGACAAAATACCAACGAACTCTTTGAAACGCCATGGACTTTCTCCTCGAATATCATGGACAACAATTATTTGCAGGGCATGCAGCTTTGCTTCAGTCCGTGTTATGAGAGCAATTGTCGAGGCAGGTTCCCGATTGGAATCAATGAACAGTAGACATGATACTGCTCTGTCTAGAACGTGTGTAAATAACAAGGAAATAATCCCAAAGGTGAATTTTCTTGTTAGGTCCTATAGAAACTTGGTACATTGCTCAGATGTCTATTATTACACAGCTCTCCTTGTAAGTGCATAATGTGGAAAGGAAAACGTTTGTTGTTTGTTATTGAGTCATGGTGCAAAAGTCGATGCTATCTCTAAGACGGAACTTTCAAGCTTCCATCTATCAGCAAATAATAATCATGTCAAAGTGATGGAATTGCTTGCACGCCATGGTGCAAATATTGAAACAGTGTCAAGCCTAAGCTCAATGCCCGTACATGATGCGGCATATGCTGGTGCATGCGAGGCTGTGCGATATCTTGTAGACAGTGGAGTTGATATTGATGTTGCTGGCTTAGATGGACAAAGTCCACTACATTATGCTTCGAAAATAACCAACTTGAATGTGTCAAAGTTCTGGTTGAGTTGGGTGCAACTGTGGATATTTGCGACTCTAACGGTATGACACAATGCAAAGCAATATCGAATATATTTTTGAGTTTAATTTTGCTATCAATTGAAAAACAAAAAAAAACTCATTTAATATAAGTGTTTTTCATACGCCAAATGTGATACTAATATATTTTACAGGGCAAACACCTATTCACCTTGCTGCAAATGCCGAATTGTTAGATGTACTGAAGGTCCTTGCCTTTAGTAAGCATCGAACAATTTCGATCAAAGACAAAAATAGGGAAAACTGCAATTGATTTAGCAGTATCCAAGGGCTTCAAGCAGATTGCGGGTTTCATAAATGACTTCAAATCAGGTAAGAAAGATATCAATATCAATATCATGTATGGTATAAAATTGCAGGATACTTACACATCAGAACAAAATTTGTCTTCTCTGTCTTAATTGTTTAATTTGGCAATTATAATGTAGAATTTACCTTTATGTTCAATTAAGGTGTTCGCTTAGCTGATAATATTAATAAACAAAGAACGTGGCTGGAGATCAACATTCGATATCCCTGCAAACATATGGAATTTTTAATGGCACGCGGAATATTGACATCCAATGAGTCTCGAATTATTCATTCAAAGGATACCGATGACGATAAGGCAAGTTATAAGTATTAAATCCCATTGATTATGTATTTAAGAAGGATTCATTAATAAAGATAAACAATTTTGGTTAGTTCTCATGATTTAAATTCTTATGTTATAGAAATGAAATAAATGAAAGTGATTGCTATTCTTATGTAAACCTTTATGAATTTTTAGGTGAAAATGATGCTGTCCGTGCTGCTTCGAAAGTCTGACCCTGCATGGAGTCATTATTTTAAGGAATCGCTAGACTTGTACGAGAGTTCAAGCATCGGTCAATCTCTAAGATTACACAGAAGATCAATATTGCGCTTTGCATTATGTTCTAAGACGTAGAGACAATACTAAATACATAATATGATAAATACTATTTAGGCATAATGACAGTAAAAAATTAAGATTTAGAAAACAAAATATATATGTCTTACTCTAATTTGGGTAAGTAGGCTATCGACCACGTGTAATTGTGATCATGTTTGAAACTCATTCATGTTTATCAATGACAGGCTGCATTGAATAAAAGCTATTATTACGCTTACCCGGAACTTATATTAAAATCTGATTGAGCTTATATTTAGCTTAGTTATTGAGTTAAGTTGTTTATCAAATACATTTGGAACCCATTCAAATGTTGAGGTTTTGACAACATCAGTTTTGAACCAGTTTTTGCCATATTTGATCGATTGCTTCCTTAACATGTATTCCTTTAATGTTAAATAAGACCATTCTCTTTATCAATATTATCCTTTATTATGGTATCAAACACAATAAACGTTTTGTTTTGATGTATATCAAATCTGAATAAATTAAAAAAGTTCAAATTTAGATTCAATTAATTAGATACTCTCGTTATTTTATTAACTTTATTAGTGTCTTGTTCTGTTATATTTTTTTCAATTTTCTTTAAATATAACTAGACACATAGGTTTGTTTTCTAACATGACTTATATGAATAGAGTGTAGATTAAGATTTTGTTTTTTTATCATCATATTAGCATCATTGAATTTAAAGGCATTCCGGACACAATAAAGCCTTTGGACATATTCGATAACTAAAACTTACTCGTGGAATTTTTGTCATTCCCACTCACAAGTGTTAGTTATCCTATGTATACCATTTCATGCGAAACTCCTCATAAATACACACACGGCGATCTCGTCTATCAGGATTCGCAACCACAGACACAAACTTATACCAACCAATCGCTATTTAATCCATGAGTATTAATTAATCATTTAAACACACTTTTCGTTATAAAATACATTGTTGCGGCGTTATAAGCGTTAGACTCTTAGTGAGGACTCTGGACTTCTATTCATACTGGGTTTGAATCTAGAAAGAGGAAGTTTAGTTTGGTTGTATACTCTTGTCACAAAATTTCATAATATTAACACACTAATCTCGATGGGCAGGTGGGACCACAGTCACACAATTCTGAAGAGTATCCAACGAGCTGTTCCTCACGAAAGGTGTTCCCAAACAAATATCAGTTGGCTTTGAATTTTTGAGGAATTTTTTATTAGCTTGGAGATTTTTTGCATTTTGAGGAACACTTTTTTATTATTTCTTTGTTTTTGTAATAACTTATTAAAATAGTTTTATGGCAAATTACTTGTAATTGATTGCAATTGTCTTATAACCTATTATTTGTTTTTCATGATAGGTGATTTGATTATATTCAGCAATTTAATTTTTGCAAAAGGTGTTCCCTTACTGCTCTAAGCTGGTTAGAAAAGACGAACAGCTCAGCTGGCTTGGAAAAAATGAACACCTTTTTGCAAAATATTTATGTTCAAAAAGAAATATTTTGTTGTTTTCCGTCTTAGTAAAGTTGCTTTAAGGCGATTTTACAACTTTTCGAAAAATGTGTCGTGGGGTGTCAGTTCTTAGCCCGGCTATCCACAATGTATCCTATATGTGTTCATGCTGCAATATGCAGCATGATAACATATAAATATATAAAGAACATAGAGTTTGTAATCAGTATTATTTTTAATATCTGCATAAATGCAATGCAATGCAAGCGCCATTGTTTGATATTGTGCTGTCGGAACACAAAGAGCTAAAACGTGGCATAACTGTCATTATTACAGGAGCAAAGGTAGATTTTCTGTGTTAACCTATACCTTTTGATGAAAACTACATCCGGCTGGTTCTGCTACAGTGGTCTGCCGTTTTTCTGTTGAAATGTTCTTGTAAAATACATCGAAATTTTACAATAATGATATATTATCAAGGCTTGTTAATTGATATAAATTGTTGTTAGACAATAAGACATGGTGTAGATAAAATATTATTATTATGAAATCAGCGATATAATACCTAGGTGTACTTTTCTAGTAAAATAAGTGAACGACCTTATTTCATTATTGAACAATGCATGCTTCGTTTTGTTTACTCAGTGACACGTTTAATTTTTGCTGAATTTCTGGCTTATATAGTCTATACGTATATTTTGATGTATTTCAGTTTTTAATACATTTTTCATTATATTATGCTGACAATACACAAAATACAAATTGAGTACAAAACATTAACATCAAAATTGCTTAAAAAACATTTTAAAGATCCAAATGCTACAATTGAAAACTATGTAAACATATTTAGTATACCCTTAGTTATTGATGATTCGTGAAAAATTACAACTATTTGTTGCAAGTACACTATAGAATTATTTTCCACAATGCTTGAATACATTTTTCAATCAATTTCTCAATCACTTTTAGCTTTATAAGCATTTAAATATATTTCAATCTCTTTTTCATAAATTTCTATACTTCTTTTAATAAATGCATGTATATTATTTGGTGTTTTATTGGCTTGAAATAAGTTACTGTCTGATATCAAATAATCATTTTATGCGAATTAATATTTTATTTTCACATTAAAATCTTGATATTATATACCATGCAGTATTATCAAAATATGACTTCGATTATGCCATAGCAACCACATAAGCGGTATATCTCGGCATAGAGACACATGTTCAAGTGTAAGACTAGTAGGTTCTAGCTCAGCTATGCGGGTCCAACAATGACAACACAGCCCTAGAAGAGAATTGTTCGATACTCGGCGAATTCTTTAGACTTCTAATAAAGACTAGAGTGGAAAATGTGTTAGCCATATAATTTGGACCTGACCATATTTGTCGCGCCGCTAAAGCATGCTCCCCTGCTGTCATTTATCATCAATACACGTGCACTCTAAAAGACTAGGGCTGTATTCTATAGACTTCTAATATACATTGTGCACTTTATGTATTTGTTTAAACTAGAATTATTTTGGTAAAAGGATATAAGATTAAAAAAATGTCTTAATTACGAAAACGAAAACTTTATCATGAGGATTCTATAGCATACGCTATTGAACTTATATGTGAAGGTGTATCATTAAATAAGGCTGCAAAGATTGTTCATGTTCCCGAAGCTATACTTAAATGGAAGGTCAAAAATGGGAAACCAGGAAAAGTCGGCAAAGAACCACTTTTGGATTCCGAGGATAAGAAAGATCTTGTACGATATATAACGTTCATGAGCGATATCGGACACCCAGTGACACCGGGATAGGTTATGGAAACGGCTGGACGATTTGCACAGAAAAGGTATAGTCTATGGCCAATATTACAATTAATATATTGTCAAAAAATAAAGCAATACTGTCGTAAGAGCGTCCATGTTTGCATGATAGTAAACACCTTTCAATTAAGTAGCTAATTGATAAAATCACATCGGTATATATTCAATAAGCCTATTCGGCGAGATGTCCACCTGCATTGAAATGACATTTTAACATGGATGTATATGAACGATATCCGGTTGCTCTTTTTCCGAGGACGTCGAAATGACATTGCTTGGTTGTCGCGTTTAATTTAGACGTAAGGAGATCGTTTATTCGATGTTGGGAAGTAAATGACGTCCGATTAACGTTCATACGGGCCAAAAACATTCGCTCGGCATTTTGCCCGAAAGCGACGTCTCACGAACGGCATTGGTCGACCGGAAATGGTGCTAGGCATATGTTAACGGTTTCAAAGTGCAGTTCGTTCTTATAACAAAAGGTATATAAAAACTAATATACATATTTTTTTATTCATAGAAAAACCCTTCGCCGGTAGGAAACCGTCCTATGGGTGGTGGCAGAAATTCATCAAGTGCCATCCGAACCTTCGGCTACGTTCACCAAGCCTCATAGACCCCGGCAGCGGAGCAATGAGCCGTAAATCTGTTATGCGGGGATTCTTCGATAATGCCGAACTAATTTTGAACTCCATTGGTGTATATGGGGATTCATCACGTGTGTTTAATATAGACGAAACGCGGTACAATGAACAGACTGAAAAACAGCAAAAGGTAGTTTTTCCCCGTGAAAACAAAATGCCGTATAAAGTATATGGAGGGAAAACATAAAATCATACTACATTAACAATGTGTTTTAGCGCGGATGGGAGGTTCCTCCCGACTATGTTTACATTCCAAGGCAATGTCCCGTCTAATCCTGAATGTCATGAAGACGGTCCTAAGGACGCCATCTGTTCGTCGTCTGAATCCGGTCATATTGATACAGAACTATATACGCAGTATGTTTGCCATCTAGAGCCGTTCCTCGGTCCCAATCGGCCCGTCGCTATATTCCAGGACAATTTGTCTTGTCATGACAATCCGGAACTCATAGATTATTGCTTGGAAAAACAAAAACATCTCTTTAATATTCCGGCGAAATCGTCTCATATCGTTCAGCCGCTAGATAAATTATTTAGATTACTCAAAAAGAAGATTGAGAAAACGAAGCATGAGGCTATGTTGGTCCACCAACAGCCCATGAATAAATCCAAAATACCTACGATCGTACGATTCGCCAATAGATCGATTGGACAAGACACAGTGAAAACCGCTTTCAAGGAGACTGGGATTTTCCCCCTTGATATCGATGCTATTGACGACTCTTTGCTTGTTGGAGACGAACCAGGGGCAACGCCGAACCCATCCAATACAGACTCGAATGTCTCTCTACATCCGAAGAACCGACTGTATTGATAATGGACGTTTTCGACGAAAACGGTAATACCTTCCCATGCACCACTCCAGAACTGGGCAATTCGAAAACGACACAAACCGACCCTATAGGCTCTCTGTCATGTTCCGTTTGCATACAAAACGATGTTTCGATTCATCCAGCCGTTTCTGCAGGCATACTAAGCCTTGAAATGGCTTCAGTCCTCATTCCTGATACGGCAACAACCTCTAAAAGAACACCTAAAACCAACCGAAAACGGTCATCTACGAAAGGCCGATGGCTAACTAATGCGAGTGAAATAAACGACGACAGGAACAAGCCGAAGAGGTCAAGAAAAATGCCGAAGCCAAAAGGATCCGAAAAGAGACGTAAACGAGAACAACAGTAAGACATGCAGGAAATACAAGCATTGAAACTGGAGAAACAAAAAAGCGGAAAGAAAATTTCCGCCTAAAAAAAGCAGAAAACGCCACCAAAAGGGGTTCTTTGATATATAATAAATCGTGCTTCACTTGTCCCAAAGGACGATGAAAAATGTTACTGTGCGAGTCAAGTTTCACAAAAAGTGTAAAAAAACCACGTGTTCAATCGTTCATTACTGTATGTGAACTAAGCAGTATTGCCTAAACAAACCTATGATTTCTAGTCAAGCATAACAAATGTACTCTTAATCTAGTCAAGATATGTTATACAAGCATTATTTACATTTTAGGAAGTCATTTGTAAGAATTATATCGATCGTTGATAAGGTATGGAATATATTTAGTTAGATTCGCAATAAAATGATCAGGCTAATTTTGACACTACCGTTTTGTAAAACATAGGACATATTTTGTTCAAAATGTATTTCAAAGCATAACAATATTTAGCAGGGATATGGAAATATAGCATAAGATTAAATTCATTGTGATTTTTTAATGTGTTTCGCATAATAACTCCAATCGAACTCAGAAATTAGTAATATCTTTCGCAATAAAACGATTAATAAGTCTACATGTAAAGACAAATGTTCTTTACTTCGAAATGTTGATTATGTTACCGTGTTGCTCCTGAAGGTAGTCTACATGCACTTTATGTGTATGATAAAACACTTTTTGAACATCTATCACAAAACATGTTATATAACCAGAATTCGCATACTCTTAATTGCACTTACCACAAGGAGTCAATACATAGGAACAATACTGAATAGCGTTTGCATATCTGTATGTATAAAATCATACATGTATTGTGGAGTTATTGATTAACCAATCTGTAAACGTTTACATGAAACTTGCATGTAAGTGCAGCATAACTTTGTATATTGGATATTAGTTTGTAAATCATTATATGCAAAATGTAAGTATATCTTGAATAACCATTGATTAGACTTCTATCATATTACATTATTAAACTCTAATAGTACATTAAACGACATTTCGCCAGATATTTTTGATGGAGATAATCATACACACGGTTTTGTGTTTGCCGACATTGGCTCGAATCATTTATGCTATTTTTTTATCGTTTAGTTTAAGAGTAAACAAAGCAATAGGGAATAAGGGTATATTTACATGAATGAAACATAGACGTCAACCTATCTCTCTCATGATATGGTGATTACAAAAGAAAAACATGTATCATTATGTTATATTTCGAAATGATAGAAGTGACGAAATCTTCTAAATAATAAACACCTAACTACGCTCATGTTTATGGTTGTCTGAAGAATTTAGAATATCTTCTCATTCTTTTGACATTTTCATTTTTAATTTAATATATTCAATATATGTTTCATCATCATATCTCACAGGAATATGATCCAGAATATAGACACGGCAGTTCAATCAGACCCGGAAGTCGAAGTGTCAGGTGATGGCATGGAAGCTCGGCAGTTGCATTGTGGGTACTCTACGGCATTCCAAGGTCAAAGGGGTATGTTTCGGTTGGTTCTCGTTCTTTACTTTGATAACTTTGTATTATGTAGCTGTTTGCGGCTCTGCATTTGCGGCTGCGGAGTTTTAATTCGGTATGAAATATAGAGCCTCCTAAGCGGAATTATTACTGCAAGGAATACTAATATAAAGTCCACAGACGCAGACACAAAGAGCCTTTAACAGCAACATTATGCTGCAATACGATTTAGCATTTCATTCTTTTTGAAATGTTTATATTATAATAATGGAACGCGCGTTAATCATATAAATTTAATCCAGTACCAAGTAATCGTTTAAAAACTGCGTATCATCATTAAAGACCCTACGTAAACAAAGCTTCAAACATTTAGGAATTTGATTTAAACTGAATACCTAGGATGTCACATGTTTAAATATATTTACTTTTCTTTTTATTTTAGGAAGGATCACCCCATGGCACTTAATGAATTTGTTCTTTGGATCTTCACCATCTGGATACCGCAATCCCAAGTTTATGGCGGATTTCAAGAAACGGGCGCGCGAACATAACTATCTCAACTTCACTGTAAGCTGTGAAATCAAAGTAGCCGAAGACTTTTACACAATCAATGATCCATACCAGTGTCGATGGAAATTCCCACTTGTACAATCACGCAAATTTCATGGTTATGGAAAATCAAGCACTATGTTTAGGCATGAGTTGCAAGCAAAAGAATCCGGGAAACCAGTCCTACAAGCGACGCAAACCAACGTCTTTGTCGACAGAAAAACGCGAAAAGGCGTCCAAATTTCGAATCTGTTTTCGAATGCGCTTGCGCATATGCAAATCACACAGGCCCCACCTCCCAGACTCGTTCTTCCAAATAAGGGCAAATTTTCTACTCCAATGCGTGTGAACCATAGTGATATTGACGGGAACCAACATTGTAACATGATGGTCTATATACGGTTTTGTCATGATGCTGGGGCTTTGGCTGTAAAACAAGGGAAACTCAAAGGTTTTGTGAATAATCTGTATGATTATAGTGTAAAACGGATTTATATAAGATATGTTAGGGAGACATTGGTTAATGATGAACTGTGTGTGAAAGGTTGGGAAGATACGGATAATTTAAATCAGTTGAATTTCATTATTTACAGAGGAGAGCATATTGTTACTGAATGCTCTATGGCGTTCTACCCAAGGTTGAATTCGAAATTATGATGATATATGGTATTACAACTATTGATATAATTTGGAATAAGGGTCAATAAAGATACTTGAGATTCCGATAATAAGTAAATTATAAAGTAAGAACTGTTTAACACATAAGTTGATAATATTTTTGTTATAACGTATTAGAGCGGACGTCGGCGCGCGCTGCGTGGTGTCTTAAAGAAGATTCCAATTGATGAAAAAAATCACCAAATATCAAATCTGTTTTGAATGGAAAGAGCCAATATGATTTTGAATTTATATCTAACCAACCAAATCACAAACTCTTTTCTTATATTTCTTGAATCATACAGCAGTTACATGATCAAAATGAATTTTCAAAATAGATGTTTATATAATAAATATAATAAAGTGATCTTAGGTCGTGGTATATTCTTTCTTAA
>LQRL01176145.1:17090-38174 GCA_001703475.1 Hydroides elegans
AAAATCAGCAAGATAGGTTAACGTTCCAAAAAGGTATTTCACATAATAAAGTTATTTATTGTCCTTTTATTGCGATTCTTTCATAAACATGTTTTGCGTCTTTAGGGTAATTCATACTTCCTCGTTACTCGAAAACATTCGTCTGCGTTTCAGGAAAATAGTTTTATGTGTCACTAGAATTAATTTATATGCGTAGAATCGAGTATGAGAGGAAACAAAAATAAATAAGAGCCATTATGTTTAATAAATGAGCAAGCACATAGTTTTATCTTATTTTATTTTTCCAAAATAAATGTGTTATTTTAAAAGCATTTGAATATGTACTCTACAAAAGCATACGCGAACCATGGATAAGCCTATATTTCAGTTCATTTTTGTGACATTGTGTTTTTATTTTTTAATAAATAATAACGCTGAAACAATTAATGATTTCAAGAATTATTATGGATCACCGCTGGTTCTGGACAGTTCATGTGACAAAAAATCTGAATATATTGCGATGTTTACTATTCCGACTAACATAACGACGATAAAAGCGAATTCTACATTTATATCGGAAACATTATCTGTTATGAACACGACAGGTGAGCATGTTTCGAATAATAAATATAACACAATAGACGTATGGCCATGAAATTATTTATTTCCAAATCCTAAATTGTGAACAACGTTGGATATATATTTTGGAAAACATAGACAACTCACCCAAAAAAGAACACATCCAAAAACCAACTCACCCAAGTTGTGACCAAGTCACCCAAATATTTTGGTAAACTCACTCAAGTTTTCGTCAACTCACCCAGCTTTGATAATTACAAAATGATTTGCAGGTTTTTTCTCGTCAATATTCACATTTGGATTTATCACATTTTTTTTCCTGAATAATTAAGCAGCAAACAATGCATTTTAAGCTTCTTTTGACCAGAGACGCTTAACTGCCCGTAAATGTTCCTCCGAATAATGGACACTATAATCGTGATGTAATCTCTGATGTTAAAACTTCTAAATTAATAGTCGCATAATAATATATCAGAACCCAATCAATAAAAAAAAATACGGACTATTTTGACATTCCATGTGAAAAAATATTTGGGTGAGTTGTCCAAAATAATTGGTTGAGTTGACCAAAAACTTGGATGAGTTGTCTAAGAATTCGGATGATTTGACCAATTTTATATTGGGTGAGTTGGGTTTTGGGTGAGCTGTCCTGATACCTATGTTTTCGACTTTTCGTTATTTTTGAGCGATTTGATCGTTAGCGCTTTACATCTATTTGAATATTTTGAGCTAATCTGTAATCTGTAATAGTTTGCCTTTAACATAGGGTTAATATATTATTCTGTAAAACATGCAAACACTAACGTATCAGAACAAAACTTCTATTGACACTTGCTAATGTTAATATTTCAGATGTCACAGAACTTCACCTTTTTGTCGCTGGCGAAACAAACTTGTATGTGCACATCAATATAACGGATCTACAGAGATTCAAATCGCTCCTCGGTCTTTGGATAACATCAGAGAAAAACAAATTCACAGAATATTATAGTCTGGACTTCGAATTATATAATGATATTGTAAGTTTGCCTTTGACACATGTACATGTTCATCTTAATATAAGACTATGGGGTGATCTACGCAGCTTTTTTCCATTACTTTCAAACTTACAGGTTTTTGATATACAGGACTCTTTTTCTTTATTTTTTCTTCCTGGCTCGATATCGCATTCTTTAGGTCGAATTCTTAAAGGGATTTCAGTAAGGGCGCTTTCTCTGTCTAATGTTCAATCTATAGAAAACCGAGACTCATATTTAGCAGAATGGAATATAAGTTATATATTGCCGTTTGAATCAAGAGTATCGATTGAATATCTAGATATATCAAAGAACGATATACAGCGATTAAGTAGAAGTTTCCTAAATCTTCTCCCAAATTTGCGACTTTTAGATATGTCTGAAAATAAATTAGGATTTGAGAGAGGGGGAATGTTTCGGGGTTTCTTTATTGGGTTATTTTCTCTCCACCAACGCATTGAAGCAATCGACTTAGGCCGTCAGGCTGTAAAAAGAGGGGTTTATGTCAGTGAAGATGATCAATTTTATGAGACTCCTTCAAAAGGAGTTACCGACGGTGATTTGACAGGTCTTTCAAAGTCCATATTATCAGTGGGACCGCTGAAAGATCATTGCCTTAAGTTCCAAATCAATTTGATATTCACAAATCATTCCTATTTTGCAAAAGTTCTAAACTGTATCCTTGGCAATAATGAAACGTCTGATACGTATATACCCGATAATTATATTCCGGATGTTCCCGATTTCATTCAATTTGATTCCCGATGTGGGCAGGGTATCCGATTTCCTATTGGCCCTAACCTGAAAGACTTGAGACTAGATCGCCTATTTGGTATGTTTATTCACGGTGATAAGAATTCGGCGAATAATTGGTGTTTTACGGATTCAAATATAAAATCGATCGTATTATCCTCGAATTCAATAATGGCCTCTTTTCAACATGCCTTTTTGACAGCGCGTGGTATAGAAAATATGCAAAAGATAAGTATGCGAGACATGAACCTAAAACTAACAGATGATTCTTTCCAATTTATGCCCAACATCGAAGAGCTATATATAGGAGAGAATGTCGATTTATTCCCGACCAATTACCATATATGTGAGCATACGCGAAACTTGAGAATTCTCGAAATAGCTAACGCGAGACTAGAATATATTCCCTCCAATCTGATAAAAAGTTGCTCAAATTTGGAGCGTTTGGATTTGTCGAGAAACGATCTTGTGTCCCTGCCACACCAAATTCGAATGGATTTAGAGGATATTGCCGATGACCATAATATACACGTAAATTTATCTGACAATCTCTTGAGTTGCCATTGCCATGATCATGCATTGAAAACAATACATTTTATACATCAATCAAATGTTCATTTTACCGACCATAAGGAATATCGATGTATGGGAACGAACGGAATTGAACTGGTTATTGATAAGAACCTTGATGACTATAGAAACATGTGCGATGATACTTATTTGAAAATCAAAGTATCGGCAATAACCGGATTGGTTATATTTTCTGTTTTGTCAGTTATCATAGGGTTGTGTCTCAGTTACAGAAACAAATATCGAATACATATGTTTTTCATACGTGCGCGTCATAGGCTGTTTGAATGTTGCTTTGAATCAGATCAAGTTGAATACGAATTCGACGTGTACATAGCATACTGCAGAACTGATCTCATGTTTGTGCATGATATTTTACTTGATGAACTTGAAACAAAGAATGGTCTAAAGTGTTGTGTTGCTGATAGAGATTTCCCCGCAACAGGTTGTAATTTTGATCATGTTAACGACTATATGAAGAGAAGTAAAATATTCCTGATCCTCCTGCTTGAATCTGCAATAGACAATTCTTTGGTACAATTTGAAACTGCCTGTGCGAAGGACTTAGAAATAAAGAATCCATTGAAACATAAATCGATTTATATCATTTTGGAGGGTTTGGAACAAAGTAGTTTTATCCAAGACAATCAGGTTTGTCATAAATGGCCGAAGAAATTATATGGAAAACTCAGGAAAGAGAAACGACAAGAGTTCTTTGATAAGTTGCAATGCTCTATACTTAAGTATATGCATAAAAGGTCTGTTCGAAGGAGTCAAAATTCAAATGCGGGTAGATCTATAGAATTGGATCCGCTGGATTAGCTATTCGGAAAACCAATCTTTTGTTACAGAATGATAATTTCAAGAAATTTTAACTTAATAATAAACAAGACACTCATTCTCTTTGGTAACTGTGAATGTTAACTTTTTAAACAGCAATTTATACGTTACTTGTCAGAAATGGCTTTACTAATGAAATAATTAAGTCTTTAGTTTGATTCCGTGTTTCACCTTGCTTGCTCCAATTTTGTTTGTAGCAATAATAAGCATTTTTTTATACAAAAGATACATGTATGTCATACTTATCATGGGCGTCTCTATAAAGGTTAGTAAACATTGATTTGAAATTTTGAAATATGAAATATGAAATCTGCTCCTTTACATATTGTATTGTGGTTCTTGTTGTTAAAATAATGTGTGTTGATTTTTATCTAAAGGCATACCACAAAGGATAATGAAGACCTTAATTTTATCAATGAGTTGCAATAATTGACATTCCATTATTTAAAAATCCCGTTGTGGTGTAAGCAGTGGCTCTCAACGTGTGCGAAATTCGTATAAAATATAGTGAACCAAGGTTTCTCATGGTTTACTATGTTTCATCCCAATTTCGCAGATGCAAAAAGCTTCTGGTTTCACCATAGGTTCTTCTTTGGCAAACACATTTGTCATTTTTCATTGTTTTATCATTGAGCTGCGAAATATTTGGTTTAAGCCTTTGGTATTAAACCTTGAATATTGCACATAGATTTTACAGACTGTATGTCTAATGAATATTTGTTTCTTAAAAAGTCAGAGAACTTGTTGCGATTTGGTTTCAATTTAAATATGTTTAATGCTTAAATTATACAATATTGTTTATTGTATTTGTTTATTAGCTAAATATATATGACTTGTATTATCTATATTTTATGTAAAGTATATCGACAGAACATTTATCCCTGTGTTTAAATATATATGCATAAGTTCTTAAATAGTGCATATTGTAAAGTGTTATATGTATATTTTGTGACATGTTATTGAAAAAAACTGCATTTGCATAAACATATTGTTATCATGGCATAAGTGAAATGTAAAGTACAACGAAAGATAGCCAAGTTTATGTTTAAACGAAAAAAATGTACGAACGGATCCGATTTATATTTTACACGTTATAATTTCAAAATAAGGTAAACAATGTTTCATCACAAAATTTGAACAATGAGGTATTAAATTGGTTAAACATTCCAATTAATAAAAGGTGAAAGAAGCTGCATTTTTATTTTTGAAATATAGTTTTCGAATTTGTTACAAATAGAACGTTAAGTCGAATTATTTAATTACAAGTTAATTTTAAAGATTTAATGAATTATGGCAGAGGTTTAATCATATTCACTCTTAAAATTGTTAAATGTTCCAAACTGAAAACTAAAGTGAGACACCATAAATTATTATTGAGTACTTTATGAATACAATTATCATCATTGATCTGCATGTTAAAATTTTTGAGCAAAACATTTTTAATTATGCTGCTATATGGCCTTTATAAATGACGTCACTCTGTCAGAAAATTGTGTACACTTCGCAGCATAAGAATATTCTTTAAGAGTGCATTATATACGAACATTTTAAGCACATTTTGAGTGAGCTTTTACAGTACTTCATACTTTTGAATGTACCAATATACGACACTGGATATATGATGGGGACATTTATAGATGCAATGCTCTCGTAAATGTTTTCTATATGCCATCCTTAATGTGTTATGCTCCAAGGTTATACACGCAATAAAAATATGAATCCCTAATGCACGTATACGCCACAAATAACCACACAAGAGCCATTAATAGAATTTTAGTACACTGAAGACAGTTTCTTTTAATATTCAAAGAGTACATTTTTTCCCATTAATAAGATGAGAGCCATGAAGGAACAGATTAATATTGCTTGAATTACTACTACATCACACATTTGTGCATCATATTGATAAATTGAGACATTACCGAGCAAAACATTTTGCAAGAGTACATTGCTATTTGTTTTTGACGTAATAATAAATTATCTTACAAAAGAACTTTTATATAGGACATTGATAATGTTTTAGCACATTATTATCTAAATAGAGATTTACTAATAAATTTATTAGGATTTCGATTTGAATTATGTTGCCGACGTCTCTCTCTCTCCATCGCTTGCCGTCGCTTCCCTCTTATTCTTCTTTTTTCCTATCTCTATCTCTTGCTCTCGATCTCTCCAAATCGATGACTGTCGGTGGAATCAGGAAGTGAATCGTTTAGTAAAAGGCGTTTGCTGTATCCACCAATAATGTTTTGATACCCATAGACTCCAGTTTATAAACTCGTCAATCTGAAACCAACAAAAAATGTTTGATAAAAAATGTCTATTCGCCCTCCGATGTCGTGGGGACGCTCTTATTAGGACTATCTAAGCATTCAAGGCATTTAGAAAGATATAATTTTTCAAAACCGGTTGAGTCGTTGAAATACATCACTTGGACGACGATTGACCCGCAGATGAAATGCTGCCTTTTAGACATTGTTTGAAGTTGGTGACCGAAATTTAATTCCTGTTTTTGATCAATGTATTATTTAAATTCTTATTAGCTTTTCAAATATGATGAATATGATTAGCTTTTCTTTATGCAGGGAACATTTACCTTTTTCGAGTAACTCCATATGTTTATCCATATTTTAATTGTTAGACATACTATTGTATGTTTTATAAGCGTCAAAACAAAGTTGATTGTCTCAATATCTCGAACTGAAAACGAAGTCTAAAACAAACTGCGAATGCAAATTTCACAGAGTTGTGAAATAGCTACCGGTAGCTGATTTGTTTTGAGTTTTCAAGCAAGTAGGCAGTCAGTGGATTGATGACTCATAAATCTTTTTGATGCGGTGTAACATGCAGCATGATGATCTCAAGAAGCGACTGAGTTGTTGCTAATGAAAAAGACTTATAAAGGCATGCATTATAGTGCTAGGACTTCTATTCCAACGATCAATAAACATTCTCCCGTACCTTTACTAGAAATACAGATTATACTGGCATTTTAAAGGCTGATCGGCTTGTATTTCATGTTAGATTTAAAATGGTTCAAATAGCAAAATACTCTTAAAATGCTGGAATATCATTCAGCAATACTTTAATCTTGTATTGTTAGTGCACTTTGCCTGGTTTTATCATACCATTCTCGGGCTCACTTTTACATTTTGTTCAAGGATCATGAACTAAGTTTTTGATAGCCTAGTTTTTGCATAGGTGCCCATGTAGGACATGTATTTAGAATAGTGGGTGGATTGATTTATATGTATTCGATACATTCGATTCACTTGATGATTTATTCCCGTACCATTTTATGATTCTAAATTTTACTATTTAGACGTTATTGTTTTTATAAGCTGCTGAATATTAGATTGTTCTGTCGAAATCAGCTTAAGGGACAAAATTATCTTCTTAACAAATATATGATTGAATAATTTATGATATCAAATTTATCATTTGTTTTGTAAAAAAGTGTATTTTTGTGAAGGGCACCCCAACGACTTATTTTTTAAAAAGTTTAAATTTAGACTTAAAGTGATTTTAAACATTGACATATGAAATACATTTTAAAAGTTATTAAAATGTTTTTTTTTTTACAAAAATGTGTTTTTGTAGCTAGCTGACCTCATTGCGCTCATCTAAGACGCTAAATTCGGGAAAGGAATACCTTAAATGAAAAATGAAAATAGAAATACTACCAATTTTGTCATGCATATAAATCTAGCATGCCCAGCTTCATAAACGCTAGGCTTTAAAAACGAATATATTCTTTAAAAATCAAAACTATTGAAATAGCTGTTCTTTAAATTCATGCAGCTAGTGGACAACTTTTCAAAGTTTGTAGCTAGACCTCGCGAGGTGCTTGTCTTTTTGATTTGTGGTTGACTTCAAAACCACTTGAAAACATCGTAATTCAATCTTAACTATTCCATGTTTCTTGAGAAATTTCAGAACCTTAATATCACTTATTTAATTGTGTTGCATTGCAATTAATATTGTCGACAGTACTTGATTTGGACAATTCATCACTGACTGAACATTTTGATAGCATGGGTTTAAAGGTTTAACATTAATGCAATTATAATTCGTTTTCAATTTATTCTCAAAGGTATAAGACCGCTTTGCATTAAATTATGTAAATACTTATTGGAAAAGGGTTCGGTCACATAAGTGGCGTTTTTGTGCCAAATGGGTTTTCAGCGCCTTTTCAAAGCTAAATCGCTAAATCGTGTAACTTCTCTTTGGATGCTAATGCTCCCATGGACGATGTTCGTTTTTTGCCATTGTATCTAAGGAATTGAACGTCATTTCTATTGTAGATTGAAAATTGGTCGGGGGTTAGGTATCTTTGCTCCTGGCCCCCATGTGAACCAAAGTAGTTGACAATGTGAACAAAATAAACAAAACTTCAAACTTTTGTTGTGTATAAATCAAAAACACCAGTGTTATATGTGAACGCTTCGTCCTCGGGAAGTACAGTGTCGGATCCGTTCACAAAATTACGGTTTATATCTTTAAGTTCCTTTATTCTGTTATCTAGTGCAGCACGGATGGCATTGAAGTACATTTTTATTGTTCAAATATCCATATTGAGCAAGAAGCATTCATCTTTAATGTATTGCTGAATTCCGGAAATGATGATATACAGAGTAGATGGTGAAAATGGTTTGACTTCGAATCGCCGTGCTTCAGCGATGAAACGGAAGAGCCAATAATTAAGTTGCGAATGTGATCAGGAACCTGATTTGAAACGTAGCATATTTCAATTATATTACAATCTGGGAATTGTGAAATTAGTAAACAGCATTTCAAACTAATTTTATTTTTCATAAACAATTATTTTCTGCATATACATATATGGCAGTATTCGAATTAGTTCTAATAAATTTTCCTTATAGCAACATGGGGTCGTTATGAACAGTTCACATGGTCGACAAACCTTTAAAAACCACTGAAAGCAGCGCATATAAAGATAACGACGGTCCAATGCACTGACATGGTTGGAAGCTATTGTTTATCTTAATATGTGTTTTAAAAAGAATTTAAATTAACGATGTATTTATCAAAATGTACTTTACCATCTGATAATCCATTTGTTTTTGTTAGTTTCGAAATTCTGACCAGGATCCAACGTTTTGATCGCAAATCAAGAATTAAACATAGTATTATGAGGAATCTGTCTTTCAACACATTTTCTCAACTCTGATTTACTTTGCTATTGTAAGTGGAGAATAACATATTTATAACATCAATATCCATTAAGGTCTCGTCAGGTACCTCATTATAGCTGTTCCCACCTATTATACCATTTGCAATTTCAAAATTGATATATCCATGCTTTTAAAACGACGATTTTACTTCTACATTTACAGATAAAGTGACTGAACTTTAACAGGGGGATGAAATACAGACACGTTACAATAAAATTCGTATAATGACATAATATTTATATAAAATGATTGCTAAAATGCTAAACATGTATCTAAATCTACAATGACTTTAAAAACATCAGTATACAGGGGTATTATATTGTACCGGAAAAGTGAATGGACGTATGAATCGCAATAAAAATGTTCATCATAAAGCCATTTAATTCCATAATATGATTTCAATAGTTAGAGTACTGCATTCGTACCATGCAATGTCCAATACATATTTAGGTATCTGGGAGGATCCGTTGGTTTAAGAAAGAAATCAATGTGGAATAATCTCCTTAAACGTATCTGAAAATGCCTTGTTTTCCGCATCGATTTTGACAGCGTTGATATATGATATGTTTCATTAAGATGCCTTCAATTTAAAGGTAGGTTATATCATCTGTCCAAAGTAAAAAATGAATTTGAAATCATATATGTGCGCATGCTTTTGGGAATCTGTTTGTGGAAATGTATACATTGGTTAATACACCTATAGCCATTTTTAGAATCAAACCGAAAGTCGTTTACCTGGCACTTAATCCCTTGTTACAATAAACAATGCATGTGTTGTTAGGTACAAAATCTTGAAGCTACCCGTGTGGCTAGGACTTTGCTGTCCATTCAATTAAATGATAGAAAAGATAATAATGGTGTCCATTCAATTAAATGATAGAAAAGATAATAATGGAAAATGTTACATAGGAAAACTCTATACTTATCAGTTTGACATGCTTGAATTATAATACCGATTTGAATAAAATTACATTTGAGATCATTCAAATTCAAAATCATGACCTGTTTGGGATATATGACTTTACACAGGACACGTTTTACATATATAAAAACAAAATAGCTTTTTCCAGGTATTCTATGGCAATTTTAATACGACCAATACAAATACCGTTACATTAAAATTAGGATATTATCAAACAAACAATGGTTAACTTTCATATTCATACATAACCTCGCTTTCGTACTTGTCAACAAAATCGTGCCACTGCATAAAAGTTTATTGCTTTCGTCATTTAGTATGGTTTCATTGCAAGACCTTCACAATGGTACATGACGTCGAAACGGTTTTAATTTAAAATGCCTAAACAAAATATTATTTATATATCGTATTTTACGAAATTTTCTGTTTATCATATCGATGTGCTTAAAATTGAAACAATCGTGACCGAGATATTGGCACCCCGCGACCCATTTAAATGTTGAAACGTCACCCTAGACATCTTTATAAATACAATAATGACAAAAAAATATATTTTTCAAAACCAGCTAAACTGCTTCTTCTCCGGAAATACACCTTTTTGCGAACATGCCAAAGTTTAAAATGATAAATAGCCAAACATATATGAGAAAATAGTTTATCAGGCCATTTTAATGAATTTTAATTTATTTATTTAAACAAAATCACAACCCACTAGATTTACTATATTTCTGCAGCGATCGCAGACAGTCCAGGTCGAGACTTACAGCATCATAACTTGATGATTCATTTGGAATGAGAAACGTATGCTTCCTTTCCGTTTAATTGTACCGGTCTGTAATTGTGTCTTTAAAAGGGTTTCATCTATCTATAATAATTTGGGGGTAGTTTCTATCTATTAATTCATTCTTGTCACAAGTGAATTACCGGTTAGTTACAAATCAGGAATAAAACATCAAATGTGACAAACATGAAAACAAAAATGTATTTGTACTTGCCATAATTTTGTACTCGCCGCAATTTTTACATAATTGTTGTATTTCTATGGCAATAAACCTCACTTATTAGAAAGGTCAAGGTTAAGATGTAGACTAATTCCATCGCCATTTTAGATAAAAAATTAAAAGCAACGTCACAAGGTAAATAAAAGCAAGTGTTATTTGAGCTATGTCTCATTTAAATATAAAATGAATTATTTTCAATTTAATCTTAAAAGCCAGTTCGAGCTCTTCGATATTCGAATATAGCCCAAAAGTGAATTATTTAATCAACTTTTTAATAAAATGCGTTGATGCAGCCTTGTTATGCCCGATCGGACTTTTTTTTCGTTTGGCGCGATATGAAAATTATGCATCAGCAATTTTGAGTTTTCATGTCGTATATACGTCGTTGTTGTATCATACATGTACGCTTGAAATTAACCGCAATACATTAATTTACAGTAATATAGCTTCGATTAACGAAACAATATATATGGCTAGTCAGATTTAACTTTACAACCTCGAGTATTGTTTCTTGAAAATTGCATTACATCGCGACATCGTTTGTACGTCTTAGCCATGTCCACTGTCGTGAAGAAGTTGATTAAACGTGTTTAGGACCAAATAAAACACTGGTTGTTTGTTAAACTTAGTTTTGCATTTTGAGCCGATGCTAACTATCCTTACGGTTTGTAAATACAGTGACGCTGCTACATATAATTAAAGCTCTAAAACACGCTAAATAAGACTTGCTGTGTTTCAGACTTCGCATCACGTGACAAAAACATGTGTTCCAATTGCGTGGTTTATATCAGCATATTTTTTTTCTGTTTATGTTATAAACATGAGGATTCTTGGCAAAAAAATGTTTTTTTTTGCAAGACTTTCACTTAAATTTGCTATTAAATGAACTACATGTACATAGTGGAATACAGTGCAGGGTAGCACTATATCACACCTCAACAAGGTTCGAAATTTAGTTAATTTAAGCATTCTGATTATTTATGATTGGGAAATAACTGAAATAGACCAAGGCGTCTCTTATGTTGGTTAAATCAACATAGAAATTTAAGATTTAGCTTTTTGAAAGCTTTAAATGTCGAATGTGGGATCACAAATTGTTTCCCCTTGTATTTTCAATTACCTTTCTATTTTTTGAAATAGTTGACGTTTTAATTAGGAGTTCAATTAGGGATATCATATTTGACACCTTTAAGCGTGTGAGGATAGGCGGAAATTGTCTCAATGCTTTATCACGTTTTGGTCCGATCTGAGAGTATGGTGTAAATCACTGCTTGGCAAAAATGCAATAGCACTTAATTAAATATGGAATGGACTGGTTGACCAGCATTAATATTTTAGCGAAAACAATAAATAATTCTGAAACACTATTAGAATGTTTACATAGCCAAATTCATCAAGTGCTTGCAAAACTCTAGTTTGCTGAAATAAAGGTTTTGGGATAAAAGGTAATTAGGGTAGATACAATAGTATAGTTGGCCAAAAAGGTTATATTTAGGAGACATCACTCAGATGATCTCATAAATGATCAAAATAAGTTATCAAACGTAGTACTGTATATATATGTTTAATAATAGTCTAAATTATTATGTTTTAAACCTAACGTGCAATGTCTAGGTTAGCGATAAACCAATTGTGGTATAAGCTCAAACTACTATACAGCTGACTTCGTCGCGATGCTCATACCACGGTACGTAACTCTTGAAATATTAATAGCATCAGAAAAGCTTTCTATGAGAACTGTTGGATGGGTAAAAATATAAAATGTAAACAATAGATAGAACTATTGATATACTTATGGCTAATACAATCAACAAAACTTTATAACATACTACAGTCAAAACCACTCCTAATTGAACAGCTGATACGAATACACGAATGAACGAACACGAATAACCGAATAAACGAATACGAATAAGCGAAAAATTTGACACGCATAACCGAACAACCGAATAAACGAACAACCGAATAAACGAACAACCGAACAACTGAATAAACGATATGAAGGGTACAAATATGATAGCATGCGGTCATTAATCAATACCGTATCCAATCCCGCTTGTGAGATGATGTATAAAAATGTATTCCAAATCATAGCAATAATGTCATTCTTTCTAAAATTCAAAACTCACTACGTGTAAGCATGACGGAAACTTCTCGTTTAATATGATATTGAACTCCCAATATATTGACTAAATAGAATGACTGAACTAAGGGTAATGTATTTCTGCCTACTTCATTTCAATAATATTAATTGTCACACCGGCAATTAATTAGAGATTAGATATTATATATTCAATTTGATAAAGTATCTAAGCCTGTTAAAAAATGACACTGTTTACGAGCTTAAGAGAGTATATATAGGTTTTAGAAAGGGGGGAGGGTCACTTTACTATGCAGATATAATCATATAAATTGTAATAGGTGGCCACCGATATGAAAATCTTGCGCAAGAATATTAGTATCTTAATCGCGAATGTGTTATTAATAAAAGACTACACATATTTTAACTAGAACAACCGAATAACCGAATAAACGAACAACCGAATAAACGAACAACCGAATAAACGAACAACCGAACAACCGAACAACCGATAAACGAATAAACGAAGAAATTGCTACGCACAACCGCAAATTTTGACGCGAAAGTTTTTGCCTACGATAGTCTATTTAGGAGTGGTTTTTACTGTACATAATACAATCAATATACATCAAAAGCGATTTCTATCCTTAATATCGATAGCACATTATTTCGTTTCAAAGTTTTGTTTGCTCGATTGCGTTTTCTCGTTTACGCGTTTCTCGCTTAGGTGTCTATGTGTTTAGCCGCTTAGGTATTTAGGCTTTCATGCGTTTGATTATTTTGCTATGCATTGTTACCGGTACATACATCGTTTACCCGTTAAGGTGGTTAGTCGATTAGCCGTTTAGAAAGTTTCATTGACGCGTTTGATTTGCATCGTTTACCCGTTTGAGTTGTAAGGTTAGAAATGGTTTTAACTGTATGTTCTTTTCTATAAACATTTGCCATTCGTTAGATAATGTTCGTTTGATAATTTGAACACATTATTCTATAACTATACATCATGGATTCATCACTGCAGCTTTTAGAACATTGGTCTCATTTTAAATTATTAAACAAAATTGTTTCGATGAAACGTGTTATGCATGAAGGTCACAACTGCTACAATTAGAGAATGATTTGTTACTATTCAAGAAGTGTTATAATTATTGTAACCTTAGAAATTGATCGCCATTTTAACTACTAGTGACGCATATGGGTAACGAAATAAAACGTTTATGTTTGCACGTTTCCCAACTATTCCGGAATTCGGAAATAGTTCCAATTATATTTTTGAACCTCATTATACATGTATATGTCGATTACATCATACATTATAGCTAATGTTTTGATACAAATATGTTAATGATGAATTAATAACTTTAGTACTACACCCAATATATATGGTAAATATAGAAACAGCTTGTTATGGACCCTCGAGAGTAAACAATACCCTAATTCATCATATTTCGCAATCTTCAAAGGGATTCTTTATTACCATAATAAATCCAGAAGATACACACTTGTGATGAAGTTACTGAATATTCAGATTTATCATTAATCATTTCACCGATCGGATGTGGTTTTTGCATATTTAAACTAGATTTATGCTTTGATATAGACGTATGGTATTTAGTTAAAAATATAGAATATTGTAAAAGCTATCATTACAAACATATATACCAACAATGCTCAATAACCATTCTCATTCTTACAAGCCGAATGCATCACTTCCAATTTATCTTTTTTTCTGAGACTTTTAACGGTTACGAGCCAACTTAATTACCACACAAATTAATATAGAGCTAGATGTATATGTATGAAGAAGCATTGTTTGTAAAAAAAGATTATATAGATACAGCTTTCTCTACTTATTGCAACAATTAAAGCAAAAACACATGTTAACTCAGATTTTGAAGGCCCCTTATGTCAAAAGCATGTTAATCAACTTTGAAGTACTTTGTCAAATAGCCGTCCGTTTTTAGATATTAGGCTTCCGGAGGCATCTGTACATGCATAGGACACACTCGAATAAGCCAAGATACATACATGTAAGATTTTTTAATTATACATTAGTATGGAAGAACCCACCGTTGCAATATATGAAAAGTAAAAAATGGTATAAGTTGATTAAAAATCGGTCTGGAAAAAATATAGGTTACTTTTTTTGACGGGTATAATATGACTCAGACTTGTACAGGCACTTGACATAAAACATGAAAATGGAATTTCCGTTAAACATTGTTAAATCGCATTTTGTATGTAAAAACAGATGTGATAAAGATAAACATGAAAAATGTTGGCATCAACAAGCATAATTTTCATTTGAGCACCTTTATATATTGACAATGAATCTCCTCCAATTTAGCACCTATATGCCCGAAAGCCTACCTTAAACGTGCATATTTTAAAAGGTGCAATACGTGTTTTATTGCCTGTTGCCTTTTAATATAGAAGCACTTTTAGAAGGCTGACCCTACAAAATGTTATTAGTCGTGTGTCAGGCGAGATAATAAATAAATCATTTATCACTATATCACAGTCATTCTTCATTTAGGTGATGGGAAAAGACAATGGATATTTTTTTTCTGAAATATGTGAATTATAAATTACTTGACTTGTGTGATTTATAATAAAAATATGTGTCCTTGTAACGAAGGTGGCTCAAATTAATTTTTCATAAGTTTAATTTTATTTGAAATATATTTTATGAATTTGAATAATGAATACACTAATTCTGGGTCTGTGTGGATGATAGCTACGAGAAAGATTTATGAATGAATAGCTGATACATATCACATACTCGAATCACGACTTCAAAATATTGCAAGAAAAAACGACAAAACCACTGGACAAGTGTCTTGCGCAATTCAAAACGGAACTCATAAAACAAATATTGTAACATTGGTATAGTATATAAAGGTTTAAACAGTCATTATCAACTCAGTGGAATAAGACAACTTGATAAGTGTAGAACTAATTTATATCAAAAAAATTATTGTAATAGAATTGGAACTATTAGAAATATAAAAATGATGTCAACAACTATGAACGAGGATTACATTTTACTGATATTTGTGATAATTTTGGTTGTACAGCTACAAAGTGGTAAGTGCGTTGCTTTTGATTTTTTATTCAATAATATACCATGACATCACAATTACAATATATATTTATATTTTTTTTAAAGGTTTTAGTTTTGCTTTGTCGATTGTCAAAAGCAAAGAAACCTACCTCCGCACATGGAATGTTGTACATTTATTACCTATTTAAAAACATGGAAATTAAGAGACATCAAATGCTAATAGCTTGAACATAAAATGAGAACGGATAAACATGCTCAGGTCAATTAAATATGCAACCTATGATATAATGATAAACTATGCATGTACATTAGTTTAGTTTATTAATTATGTACATCTCCTCATTTTGCTCTGTTTTCATCTTATAATTATTTTAATAATTAACCCACGCATTATTCATTTTTGAAGGGCATCCCATGACATTTTTTTTTTCAAAAAGTTGCGAAATCAACTGAAAACAACATTACAATAACAAAAAACGACAAATTATGGTTTTAGAACAATTAAATTTTACAAAAAGGTGTTTCTTTTTTACAAGCCAGCTGAGCTGTTTCTCCCTTTCTAGCCAGCTTGGTGCAGAAAAGGAACACCTTTTACGAAAATTGAAATGTTGCATCTAACCAAATTTAGTACATCTGGCAAATAACAGTTTATTAGACAACTGCAAGCAAGTTTAATCGATTTCCAAATAATTCCCACTAATTAATGTAAAAAATAAGAGATTCTTAGAATAGGTGTTCCTCAAACTGCTCAAATCTCCAAGCTAGAATGAATTTTCTCAAAAGTCCCAAGCCAGCTGGAAATTGATGGGAACATCTTTTTTGGGGCAGCTCGTGAGGTGCTCTTCATTATTTTGTCTTAAAATGATATAACACAAAAAAGGAACGTTCACTTTAAATATCCAGTGCATTTTGAGCACCATTTTACAATAATATGCTCCATAACACATCTTATTTCAAACAAGCAGCTTCTGATTTCAATTGTCCAATGACTCTTTCATATTATAGCCTATTCAATTTCATATGGTTAATGCTCGTCTTTTCATCATAAATAATAATTAAAACCATGTCATGAAAAATAATTTAAAGCTGGGGTTGCATCGCCCACATCGTATATTGTCTGTTTAAATTATATTAGAATCTACAAATTAAAACTGTTATGTAATTTTTATGCGGTTTATACAATTACCAAGACAAAAGTCTTTTCTTAGGGTCAAGTAAAATACGAGGACAAAAATAAAGTTGCAAATTAATAAGGACCGCTAACCTTCTTTGTGAAAATCTTGATGTCATGGGCGCGATAATATATATATTTTTTAATCCTGCCTGAGGACATAGAAGTCTATTGCTATTCATTGAAATAATCGTCTGTTCTGAACAGACGATTATTTCACCTATGTACAGGTTACCGTTGACTCTCACTGGCAAAACTGGGCACCACCCATACCCTACACTGTATCACCTTATTTTCCCGATTCACTTTATTTTTCGGAATTCACATAATACAACATTTGAATTTTGATGCTTAAACATTTTGGAATCTATATACAGTGTATATAACTTATGCATTATATATCAAGTCTCGACATTTTCAAAGCCTAGATACAAGGTTTATGTTTAAAATAGCAGTATTCAAAATAGTTGCTAGCTCATGGGGTTTTCCCGTACGTGGGTTTTGCCCAATTAAAGCACATTTCAACATTGATGTCCATGAATGACCAAGCTCTGATTATAAACTGTAACGGAAACAACCATATTGCAAAATCAAAGACATTTACATTTTTTAGCTGAACAAATTTCTGCATCCTTAGATATATGAGAGAAGTTGTGGGAGTAGGCTTTCGTTTGTGGCATGAGTGAATAAAAGAACGTTTCTTTTTATTTTCACCATCGTTGATAAACAATAATCAACATAATCAAAGTGAAGGGTTTACTCATTATCGTGTCATATACAATCTAGTGGTCCAGTCATTGGGAACGTTCTTTGATATAACCCTTTTCCGGTTTGCTATATTTAACCATGAAACATCAATAAGTACGAGTTTATTCCATTCCATGCTGGAGGTCGTAATGGGCATTGTATTGCCATTAATTGAAAGACGCCTTCAATTATTAAATGTTTATGATTACAAAAATATATACTTAAAACAATTCGGGATTATGAAATCATTCAGCGCAGAATGAGATATGGACCCAGATAATATAATCAACGAGTGGGGCCGGTGTTACGTGCAAGAAACCCCGCTGTGCTCAAAAGCCCATGGGGCTTTCTAGCACGCGTCCGTTCAAAAAAAAACCTGTGTTATTAGAGCATAAAGCGAAACCGGGTTTTTTTAGCACGGCGGGCTTTTTGCACGTAGCATCGGCCCAGGAATGTATGAGTATTGCGAGTTTCCGTGACATCACATATCTTAAGGTGTAATAAAAAAGGCCGAATTGGGAGCGCCAAGGGCGCCCCGTAAGAAATATTTAAATTGCATTTTTTGTCTTTGAGTACCCCATCAGAAAAATAATTTTAGGGCCACATCAATGTCTTCCCAGCTTATGCTATAAAATTGTTAAATGTATTTGCTTTGTAATCTTCCGATTAGGGCTGTGTCGGGTCGGGTATTTTGCTACCCGAACACCCGAAGGCAATACCCGACCCGACCCGATACCCGACCCGAAGCTTTCAAAACATGGTTTCTTAAGGGTCCTCCTTAAGTTCACTCTACAGAATATGCCGTAATGTTGTGATCAGATAAAAAAAAATAACTAAAATATCTTGTTTATTCTTATCTCACTGACAAAATCTTCACAGATAACTTATTTAAAATGCTTTGATGACTGAAACATTTAAATCTGCTTTATAAATACCATTTTATAAAATAAATCATCTTTCATTTTTTCCCATAATGCACCATTTCGGGTACCCGAACCCAAAATTTCAGTTCGGGTACCCGATGCGATTGTCGGGTAGTCGGGTACCCGAGGTACCCGACACAGCCCTACTTCTGATATAGTCGAATTTTCTCTTTAAAATCAAATTGATTTAGAATATGGTATCGATTGCTAACAAATGGACAACAGAGATTAAACAATCAATTGATTTGCAAAATAAAAACATTGAAATGTTGTAAAAAAATGTTATATATAATTAAAACAGTTTTAACAAGATATCATTTAGATAACTTAACTTTGTGGCCGATAAATATGTGTGAATAGCTGTACTGGTATTTTTTTCCGTTTTCAAAACTTAAATACCTCCATCAAAGTGAAGTGATGGTTCAAAAGGTTTATTTATATTTAAAGATAAATTAATCTGATTTAATAACCGGGAAGGGAAAGAAACGCTAGTGGGACTTATATATAATTTGCATCACAAAAGTAACGCAAGCGTATGTTTTAAGATATCGGCCATAATCCAACTAGGGATTGCATTTAAACAGCGTAAAAAAAGAACATCAAACAAAAATTTGAAAAATTCCCTATTTGAGTGACCTTCAAGAACGATTTAAGATTATATATTGCATCACAAACCTTAAAACTGATTCCTTAAGATGAAATTATGAAATATTCAAGATACTAGTTTTAATATTGCAATTTATCATAAATTTCAGAAGGTCAAACTATTCAATAGTTTATATTATTGCATATCGGTATCAATGTTGTTTTTAGAGGAGTATGTAAACATTGTGCAATATGTATCTAAAGGAACTTGAATTAATCCTTATCATGAAAGGAGTGGTTCACTCAAAACTCCTCCGCGAAATGTCCTAAATAATTTCTTGGTCATTTTTAACTTCTACGTCTCCACCTTTTACATTTTGTTTGTAATTCTGGTCCATATAACAGGCAATTGAGATCATGTTGATCTTCTTCATCTACAATTTCTGATTTACTTGTCACTTAATGTTTGTTTAAGATTGAAATCCTCTTGAAAAATCAAACATGCATATTTATCTTGTAAAATCTTGCTTGAATTATTGGTATATTTAGATGGGTTATCGTTAAGCTTTCTTTCAAGGGAAGCAGACCCATTCGTTATCCTAAAGATTCAACCTGTAACTTTGTCATTTATTGTGCGCAACATAATGTGATAATTAACTAATGTTTAAAAATATATAATTAATGTTGTGACCAAAAGAGATATTAGTAGTGATTTTATATTTTGAATGTGATATAAATTTGATTGGCCAGGGAAAACTGTTTTAACTTGATTGTTATCTATAACTATTATTTGAACCGTTTATAAGACAAGTTTATAATCGTTTTAATGTGGTGATTGAAATTAATGCTACATTTAAAACTTTTCACAATTATTGATTTATTCATTATCACATTTGTACATTTTTGAACACTTTGGAATATTAAACGGATATAGATACGTTTATATGTATTTTTATTTTACTTTAGCCTTGCAACATTAAAAAAATAGGTAGTTTTAAGATAAATATGCAAAGAGTCACATTCAATTTGATGGATAACTTTTGTTATTTAACAGCAAAATTTTGCAAATAAATATTTAAATTCAATTTATTTAATGATATTTCGTAGATATAATTAAATGAGTTTTGATAATAAACTTGATGTTAATGCCTCATTTAGTATCGAAACCGATTGATTTCTTGCAAAATAATTTCTTTGTTAAATAAGAATAAAACGTTCTATTTTTGCTAAAAATAAAATTGCTTGTTGGACTCTAAGATGTTAGAATGTCTTATAAAATACATAAAACGTCATTAATGGTCCAGACAGATCGAAAGCCATAAAGACATTAAAAGACGCTTATAACATTCAAGGGAAATATAAATATTTCAAGTTATAAAAACTATCCTTAGAAATAATAATAAAACGCAGTACGTGGTGAAAACAATGCATTTGCCAAAGACATGATAACTTAAAATTAAAAATAGCATAAAAATTCCCTTTGTTAATATGGCACACGACCACCAATCAAATACTTGACCTTTTCCATCCCAAGTGTCCTCCAAGGCATCTTCAATCTGTCTGCGATCCAGAATTTATGACCTATTGTGTCGCTCTCCAGATTATGATACATCTCGTTGATACATCTCGTTGATCCAGATATTGATATAGATATGTTGGACA
>LQRL01176145.1:44374-58404 GCA_001703475.1 Hydroides elegans
AAATTAATAGATGACAATACTATACTTAGTTATGGTTTATTGTTAGACTGCAAGCATTAGTCTGAAAATAATAAACGACAGGAACATTTAATTCCTTTTAAACCATAATAGAGAATGTTTTTTGTTTTCATATAATATCATCGGATATGTAAATGTTTGAAATCAATACAAAATGAATATGATTAAGTCATGTTTATGCTCTATCCTTTTATACTTTGCTCACCCTTTAAATTGTATTATATTAAACACTGTTAACCTTGCATATGCACAATTTAAAATTTCCATTTCTAACCATACAATCTTTCTTCAAACTTTTTTTTCAGATTGTTCCAAAATTTGTTATGATACACTGTGTATGTACACATGACGTGTGGCTATATTTTCCCGTGATTTTGAAATACTTGCTAAATTTTAGATTCAATTGTATATAATAAAATGGCATGAACAGATTCAGAGGAATTTGTAAGTAGTATAAAATTAAGAAGAGTGTGGCAAAATATTTGACTATATAAAATATTGTTTAAGCTCATCATCTATGATCGCGGTATGAGTTGAGTTAAAGAAACCTCTTTTTGATGGGGAAACAATGTATATGTACATGTATAGTCTATGCTTTGTATTGGTCACGTATGATCGGAGACCTGTTTAAGTCCCTTTGCAAAATAAAATGACCTAATTATCTATTCGCAATTTTGACATGGATATAGTATGTATGCAGCTGAATAAAGGGGTACAGAGAGAATTCAGTTGGGTTACTAAATTCATTAATTTATGTATATTTTGTATACATGTAAAAGCGGTTACTGTTCACTGTTAAGGTATATATTAGAAACTGTGCCAAAACACAATAAAGCAAAACCATTTCATTAAGAGACTTATTTCTCTCCCGAATATATTCACAAATCATGTGGCATCATTACTGTCTTCTCAAACCTGAATTTCAAGATGCAATAAGGATTTTTGATATGCATATGATTATGTTTCAGGGTCAATCTCAAAGTCACTAGTTTTTGTTTAAAGATGTGAAACGCCAGTGTTGTAACGAAATAGCTAGCGACATTGGAAAATTCGTCGAACACAATTTTCTGATTTTTTTTTGGTGAACAAGGCATTGAAAAGTTGTCGCAGCGAAAAAGTGTTAACAGGACAAAATTTTGACATTTATTTAGTGTGTTGTAGTTATCGAATTGTAGATAAGGAGCTGAGCATCTATCAATACAAAACGGAAACATTTATCAAGGCATTGATTTTTCTCCATCTAAAATGTTTTCACTCAAAGCAGCCCATAAGAGTAGCAGAAAAGAACGTCCTAAATAATTGTCCGATTTCACAGAATATGGTTTTGCTCTGATTTACAACTCTCATCTATATTTATATTTATTTATATCTATGAACAATCTAAATGATTCTGTTTGCTAAGGAGTTCTATTGATTCTTACATCTCATGACAAAATTATACTTATGACTCAAATTTATTTTAGTACATTGTACCTTCATGCACGGAACCCTTCAATATTTCTCAGTTCATTATTTCTTGTATTCAATGAGTGTGGCAATCTTATATTAATTCATTCTTATCTCAAAAAAGACAGATAAAATCTAGTCCCATTTTAAGAGCTAAAAATAAGTTCATGTAAACCTGGAGGGATTTTGATCTCATAATTTCACGGGGTTTCCCACCAGATTGTGGCTAGCGTGTCACATTGATAAAAAGGTTAGAAAAAGAAAAATGAGCTCATATCAAATAAAAATATTTCTTTTGAACTTCGGGTTATGAATCAGAAGCTATAATGAAATTGAAAAAATATGTATATATATTATGGGATGGATATAAATGAAGGGGTGTAATGAAATTATATACATAATGTAAGAATTAATTGCACTGTTTCTTTCTTCTTTTGGGAAATTTCGAGTTTTATTTGAAATTTAAGTTGGAATTTTCGAAATAAGATAAATTGCATTGATTCATGAATGTTGTTGACGATATCACAATTAATGTGTTAAATGCTGATTTTTTAATGTCACATAAAATTGGAGCATCATGAATGTGTTTAATTATATCAGCACAATTTCTACAAGGAAATTCCAAGATAAAGTTAAAAAAACGTGGAAACGCAATGATTTATTAATAACAATAGACTTATCGAGAACAATTCATAAGTTTATTCATAAAAGCAAAGTAATAATAGTTATATCATTGTAATGGTATGATGTCATGTCTGCACTGTATCATATACAGGGGTTGGGTAAAAATGAAAAACAAAAACCAATCATAAGTCAATTACACCGTATATAGCCAATCAAAACTCGTCGTGTCATCTCAGTTCGCTGTGTGCACCCTAAATGAATTTCAAACGATTAATTATTTTAATATGTTTTCTTCGATTTCTCTATTTTTTAAGCATTTCTTGGTTAAAATTCTTTTTTTTTTATAATTAAACGCTGTGTTAAAAATAATATTATGTTTTACAACAGAGCATAGCAAAGTATCGCACGGATCTATTATATATCTCAAACTGAATTCCTTCCTTTATTCAAGATATGAGCAAGCATATCTTCTACTGGTTTCATATGCCTTACATTTACAGAGCAACCAACACTCTATAATGACATTTAGATTTTCCTATAGGAAATGCATAAGAAACCACAAAAAAATATATCACAAATTTATCACAAATATAAGCATCACGGACTCATGGACTCATACTAGTAGTGATACAATAACTGATCAGCGTGATTTACGTTGCATGAAGTGATGTCTACGCCATATGGTCATCTATACAGGGATACAGGGCACCATTTGGTCGCGTATATACAAAAATAATGATTGGTTCATTTTTAACAAGTAAAAAATGTAGATATATATATAAGTTTTGACTGGCCCTGAAGGGGTTAAAGGTTTTAGGTTATAGTTTTAAAAACACTATTATACGCAAGAATAAGTGGTGCTGAACTGGATGTTTATCATCACTTATACTGCTGTCAAAACAAAAAGTATATGTTACCAAAGTTGTCTATAATGGATGGACGACCCAGTATTTCATTCAAAATTCATTAGAGTGTGATTGCAGCTTTTACTCAAGCAACGATTTACATCACAGTTTCAGACTGGACCAAAACGTGATACAGCATTAAGACAATTTCCGCCCATCCCACAAACTTAAAGGTGTCACTTATGATATCCCCAATTGAACTCCTAATTTGAATTCGTTCAAAACATAGAAACGTTATTGAAAATATAAGCGGAAACAAATTGTGTGCCCACCTTTGATATTTGAAATCTACAAAAAAAACTAAATCTCAATTTTCATTTTAATCTGACCAAATTAAAAGACGCCTTGTTCTATTTCTGTTATTTCCCAACCATAAATAATCAAAAAGCCAAATTTGTCTTACATTTTACTTCCCTTTAAACCTTGATAAGGTGTGATATAGTGCAGTACCCTTAACAAACCCTGCAGCATCACACTCGGCAAAGGACATGATAAGAACGTTCTAGTCACATAGTTTTACGTCCTTACGTACACAACACATATACATTGTAGGACGTAGGCCCAAATGCGTTGTCGAAAATGAGATGTTCCTACCTTAATATGACATCATTGCGACGCATTTTAATGACATGAAATAATTACCATGTCCAGACAATGTCGTTTATCTGACGTTGTTACGACGTGTAATAGAATACGTAGTTGAAACGTGGAAAATGTAATATAATATTGACGTCACAGGGTGACGTTTCTAAGGAAATTGACTTTTGGTATTTTGGTGATTCGACGTCAGGATATCATAAAAAAACAGCTTATCAATTACACTTATTGTTAAATTGCATTTAATAGTTGACTGTGTACACTTAGTTGGAAATTGATCAGTTTCACATTGGTTTATAGTAGTTATAATGAATATCTATCATTTCATTAAACGTTTTTTATGAAAACATTTTATCCGATTTATAGATGAAAATGCATGAGCAGTCCAGATCAGGTAAAACAATAACGTCCCCAAAACATGCATATACTAAGCATTCGGACCACTTTAGGACGGCGCTTTTAAGATGACGTATTTCATTGTACGTCCTTTGGAAGTCAAATATCGATGTCTAAAAGAAGTCTGGGAAATAAACATGTAACTGGTCGATTAAAAGTCTTAAAAACGCGCATGCGTATTTGTAAAGCAAGCCACAATTTTTAATGTAAAAAGACGACTTATTGTGCGTATAAACCACGCAATGTAAGCACCCGTTTTTGTCACGTGATGCAAACCCCCTGACTAACTGCGGATTTTTGTTATCATCCGCACGTTTAACGTTGCTGTTTTTGTACGTCAAGAATCGTAAAGATTGACCAACTAGCCAAAACATTACAAAACGAACAAATAACGTACTAATTTTGTCCTATTTTCGCAAGGTGCAAAACTCCGCGCAAAATCAACTTCGCGACGAAAGATGACGTATCTTAGAAGTAGGAACGACGTCACCATGCAATGTGACTTTTCAAGAGACAAAGCTAGATTGCACTTTGTTCAAACTAGTTTTTTTTTAGTTTCTGAGGATCGTCGGGTATCTAAGCAATATCATTGCAACATACACGTTACTCCTAGACAATCTGTAAAGAAATAACGTAAATCGGACGTTGGGACAAATAAATGATAGATCATTGTACAAACGACGTACAGTGAAAAGGCGTCATCTTAGACCTTAATAAATAACGCAGAATTGTCTTACCACACATGCAAAAAAGGAAAAAGGCATTTAATTGAGCATTGTGTTGCAAAGCCACACCAACGCATCTTCTTGAACATGTTATTAATGAATTACAATTTCTGAGCTACATTTGAATATCAAAGAGCTTAATTTATACTGGCTTTTACCAAGATTTTAAACTTATTGTAGTCTGTTTTACATTTCTATTAGACACATATTTTATATGACTTAAATTACAATTGCTTTCATTTTAATTTGTGACGTAGCTTTTTCATCTCAAGGTACAAGACCATGGAATTAGTCTGTGTCTAAACCTTGACCTTTCTAATAAATTTTATTTCATTGTCATAGAAATACAGATGACGCAAACATTATGGCGAGTGCAAATCCATTATTGTTTACATGTTTGTCAGGTTTTATGTTTTAATCGTGATTTGTTTCTTAACGGTCATTCACTTTGGAGCAATGTTAGATAGTGGATACCCAAATACATTTGCAATAAATTTGCCAAATTTGAAGATAAATTTTGTGTCGTTACCGTTATTAGGCCAGTTTAAACGGTAAGCGACAAGGCGCGTGAGCGGCAATATTCTAATATGTTCTTTATATGCTCCTGTCGCTAACCCTATAAAAACATATAGGTATATTGCCGCTTGTCACGCTTTGTCGCTTCCCATGTGAACAGACTCTATAGGTCGTTATAGTTAGATTTTGTAGAGGCACCATTTTTTACCCTCGATCCATTTCAGTTATATATTGGAATTATCCTTGAGTAAGAATAATTATATTAGGAAAAGAACGTGATTCTTGCGACCCACCATTTAATAAAACCAGACAGTTTCACAGAACTTACATAGTTATTAAAAAGCAGTTTCGACGTCTTGCATCATTGTGAAGTTCTTAATATCCTCAATAAAATTTTATCAAATTACGAAACCGATAAAATTTACCTTGTCGGCACGATTTCATGGGCAATGACGAAAGAAAAGTTCTCTATGAGTATAAAAATTGTTGTTGTTGCCACAATTATTTTTGTTTAAGAATAATAAATAAACCGTTATCATTTTAAATGTATAATAATGTCCATAATATATCACGAAAAGGTTGTTTCTGTGATGTTTACATGTTTAATCCTATTGTTTTATTACATGCATTTCAAGCAAAGTCATATAAGTTTGTTCATCACGTCATTAAAGGGGGATAATCCCTGAGTTATGATACACGATTATTGTTACGTTAAGTCTAGGAAATAAATTAAATTAACAGACAGGTCTACAAAATATAATGCAATAGCGTTATATGAAATAGCGTTAGGCCGTGTTCACGCAAACGAAAAATCTCGGAAAATAGCACGAAATCCGATATTTTAGAAAGCCACATTTGTATAAAAAAATAGCAGTTAATCCCCTCTGTTCACGCAAAAAAAAAGGATATTTTTTTTGCATGAACACGCCTTTATATAGGTAATCTTTAAACAAGTTTTGACGTCATATATATCAGTGGGACGTTGTTAAAATATAATCTTCTTAAATGGCGAATGCGATAAACCTGGCACACTTTCTTGGGAAATGACGAAAACAAGGTACATGTATATGCTTATTATGAAATGGTTTTTGATATAAAATGGATTAATCGTGTTATCTAAATTAATCGTTTTGACTAATAGTTCTATTGCATACAATTTCCAACAATGCCACGAAAATGCTCTTTTGGTGTTAATATATCAAATAAAATTATATTGTTCTTTGATTATTAGATGCATCCCATGCAATTTAATATATTGCAATATGTCACGATTTTGAACTCGAAATAACGTACTTTAATTCAATTTAAATATGTATCACACTACGCACAAAACTGCAAAGCCCATAGAAATAATAGTTATTCCATTCAAAATTGTCATTTTTTCATAAATGAAGTGAATGATTCCACAAAAGAATACCCACGGAAAATGTTTTTTTTTTTTTTCAATTTTGATAATGTTCAATCTTGTGAGCTCGTTTCTTTCGTTTGGACTGTCGCTTCCCACTAAGTGACACGTCCCCTTAGCATATGACGTCGCAATGCCGTTTTTCTATGGCCAACATACATGTAACAGTTGTTTGGGCGTCTTTCTTACATGTACGTCCTCAGATTGGGAAACGAACTTTTTACGTCTGACATTGCCGCGACGTTTTAACGACGCTATTCCGCAACGAGACGAGAATTGAGTCCATATGTCCGTTGTTCGACGTCTTGTTGCCGCATAGGTTTAACGCTACTTAACAAGTTGACGTAACTCCAATCTCTGGTTTTTTCAGCAAAATGTATGATTTACCTTTCGCAAGCCTATCATTTGGTGTTTTAAACCGCCCGTGTCGTAGTTAAACAGTTTTCTTTAAAAAATGCGCCCATGTATGATTCAATTTTATGTTTAATGAGGAACTTGTCATACTTCTGTCAATATATTTTATCATAAACTTTGACAGAAAAAGAGCATACTTTGGTGAAAAGGAATTAAGCGAATATAAGCCGTTTATCGGTCTAATATATGTACATGTACAAAAAAGATAAATAGAGATGGATATTCATAGACATTTGACAATTCATGTTAAGTGTTATACTATCCAAATAAAACATCTTTCTGATTGTTTCTGAAGTGTTTCTGAAACCTCCAAGAATTTTCCAAAATCATTTAGTATAAAAGAATAATCCATATACTATTAACATTATCTCTTCGTATATTTGATAAAGTCTGCCATTAAATGGAACGGGATATTGTGAAACGATGGTTGGGTTCGATTCAGATGAAGTGTACGCCGTTAATCATCAATTCTGCGTTTAAAATTGACTGGCTAATAAACGCATAAAATTGTTACTGTATTATAAAGGATTTTCTCCATTAAAAAAGATATCCGCTACATTTTCTACGTGATAATGTAGCAAAGATCTGCAACCTTGTTTAAGTACATAATATTACTTGTGGCATTGCAAGGGAACGTTATGAAAAGGCTCTGAGGAAGTTTTGTACAGGATTGTGTATCAAAAATAATGATATTACATAAAATACATTTCATTGCAATAATAATTAAGTTTTTGTTTGCGAAATTCACATCTAAATAACTATTCCCTTGAGAAAGATGGACCAATATTTGGTTAAAGATAATCTGCAACTGTCCACGTAATCATTCGTTTGGCAAATATAGTACCAGTCTAAAAAAGAATATTTTAAAATAATAGATCTATATAATTAATAGTATTTTATTCTAAAAAGATAATATGGATAGTGGGCGAGCTATGACTTCTCAGTAATTTTTGCGACTGTAAGCTCACATAGAATTTATGAAATTGGAATTTCTTGAATTCCGAAGCGATCGCAGAAACTTTCGCAAGCGCCTGTCAGTAACCTAATGTCGAACATGTGTATCAATAATTCGTACATCTTCACCTTAAATAAATCATTTCTCTAATCGTTTTATATATTTGTTTTATAAAATAACTGAAAGCTTTAAATTTCATTAAGATAGAGTTATTTATGTTTTAAATCGTGATCGAAGAATGAAATGTTCTGAAGAACCTCTATATATGTTGTAGGGTATCTATTCGGTTAGGGCAAGTATACTTACCCTAGGGTAAGTATACTTGCCCTGATTTTTTAGGGTAAGTATACTTGCCCTGATATTTTTCAGGGCAAGTATACTTACCCTGGTTTTTGGCCTTCCAAAAATGAAAGATACCCTAACTTGGTATGTCCATTATATGCACAAGTTATTCATGGGGGTGAGTGAGTTAAACGTTTTGCTTTGTGTGTGGAACCTATTGATCTGATTATTAGCTTAACTCCGTACGCAATAATGGTGTTTCAGAGTTGTTTATAGTAGAATCATTGCAATTTAAAATCGGTGTTTAGACATTTAACACGATTGGGGTTTGATATGAAGGATATTATAATGAATCATCATACAAACAATGTTGCATTTGTATTAAAATAAGTTTTATCTTTAAATGCTAACACATGTTAAGAAACTCAAGTAAAACTTCCTTTATGAAATTGCATAAAAACTCTCATAAAAAAACTATAACAAATTGTCGATATTTCCCATGCATTTATTCTATATTCGTTTACATTTGAATGATCGATTTAATTTATTACTACTAAAAAAATCAGTACATCTGTAGACGAAAGTCACACCTCCACGATAGATAAATAATTTCCCTTAACCTTTAGAATCTACTCATTTTCATGACAACATGAATGGCTAATGTGACAGCGTGTGCTCGGGAACATTTGCAGATTTAAAAGTCTTTGCAGAAAAGTCTTTGCAGATTTAAAAGTCTCTGCAGAAAAGTCATATTTTTGCCAACACACCACTACGTCCAATGGTATTCAAACGACACATTTATTTTCAAAAGTAACATCTACCCCTTAATGATTCCTGACCACTAATTTTACTCATTTTTATTTCTACACGAAAGGCACGAGCGAAATGTTTAATGTCAGTAGCAAGTCGAAATGATCTACTCATTGATCCGGAGCGAAACGCTCTACTCATCGAGGCGAAGTGTTCGACTCACTAAGCCACCAATAGTAATCACTCTATGGTTGGTTTTAGTAATAGAATGACTAAACCCTCAATTTCAATTGCAATCAATAATCATTAACACAATTGCTATGAGGAGCGAAAAGTTCTACTCACACTAATCCAGCGAAACCTTTAACTCACTCACTCAAATGAATAAATCGTATGTTTATATCAAATCAGGGTATCTTTCATTTTTTGAAGGCAAAAAACCAGGGTAAGTATACTTGCCCTGATAAATATTAGGGCAAGTATACTTACCCTAACACAGTTAGGGTACGTATACTTACCCTAGGGCAAGTATACTTACCCTAGGGCAAGTATACTTGCCCTAAAACGAATAGATACCCTGTGACATATACACGTTCATTGTAGATAACCGATAATCCATATCAAACAATAATGAAACTGAGCTTAAACTTGACAATAATTCAATATAACGCAGAACTTAAACGAACCATTCTTTTCTCTCTTTTTGTTTTCATTTTCAATGTTTTAAGAAAATATTCGCATTGAAAATTTACTCGTGAACATGAAAAAAAGGTAAATAGCATCTATTGTTGGAAAGGCAAATGTTCATAAGAAAAATACGGTTTAAACAAGTCAAGCGCACATGCATGTATCATTATCACGAAGACTAGAAAATGTTTCTTAATTTAAACGTTCTTAAAAATAAAAACGTATTTAATTACTCTTAGAAATTATTTCGTTGAATTATCTGGCTATGAAATAAAATAACAAGAATTTCGAATATTTCATTTGGTCACATGTTGAATATAGAAGGAAATACGATGCTAATTCCTATTTAACTTTCCACTATTGATTTAATGTAACTTTGTTTTCAAGCAATGTGTGTCTGACATCTTGTACAATTATTTTAGAGTATTCGATAAACAACAAAATCTGAAGCGATTCTAATTGGAAAATCATTTTTGATTTTAGTATATCTATATAAAGAAATAAAGTTGATATTGATGTCACCAAGGCTTAATTGAATGAGATGTAAATATCAATTTCCATAAATATTGTTTCATTTTTTTTAAATTTTAGATAGGTCAGGCTATTGAATTGGAAATATTTGGAAGATTTATGCATTAAATTAGGGATATTCATGCATATAAATGTATTTTTTTTTAACTTATAAATATCAAACTAATCATCTGGAAAAATAGTTGCTACAAATGGCAAAACATCTGAAAATCAGAGAGGTCCAAAGATTAACCAACTTGTGGCAAGTTGTTACTTAATTGTACATAATATGCTCTAAATGAGCATGACCAACATTTTTTTTTGCTGCTAACTATTGTTCAATTATTTAGCAATTTGAAAATATCAACAGATAGCTCAAATTGTCAACACTTTCGATTGAACCCCCTCCCCAAACAGAAGTAATGACAATGTTTGCATTCAACATCAACACCCTCCAAATGACAGCTGTAAAAACTCAATGCATTAACACCGTAGTATTCGATTGACACCACAAAAACTTGTTTCTATACCGATTAGAACCTCATTATGTCCACACGCTCTCAAATAAGATCGAGTTTCAAGAACTTGTAATTTTATTATAGGCAAAGCCCCTTTTCAAAAATGACTCCCCAGGGAGAGTCAACTCCCAAATTATGCGACATGTTTAGCAATGGAACAGCGACGCAAAACGCAGAACGTCGTTCTAACGTAGAAATGGCTCGATTCGGTTAAGTGAGCGATACTCATATGATCTATAGTGAGAGACGACAAGACTTTTCGTTGTCTTTCTCGTTCATCATGGAGTCAATTTATGAGTCTTTCCGTATAAATATACAATTTGGCATGTTTTAAATGCAAATCAAACATATACCGCGAAATCGGATTCTATAAATCATGGTTTACCCAAAATAAAATGACATTTATTTGTTCCCTCGCTCGATTGAATACTTTGCTTCGATTTTTGTAATTTAAAAAGTGTGGTCTTGCAACATATATACATGTACATGTGTAAATCAAAACCAGTTTTGTATAGCATTATAATTAAAATAATTGAAATCTATTAATGTGTTAATGGTTATATGAAGTGAATTTAAGAACGTTCGGAATTGTTTATAAACGTTCCCAAAACGTTTATTAACATTACTTGGGATGCATGGTCAGATTGCACGCTCTACGGGGTATCTCTGTTCAACAGGAGTGAAACAGCACCCTGCAACAAAACAAAGTGGACTTGGGGTGACAATTAATTTGTCATAAACTGGCTCGTCACGACAATTTCAGAAACGAATGAGTATTTTGTTCAAAATGTTGTTTTTGTTGATAAAACTTAAATAGGTGCTCAGTGTGTGAAGTAAATACATGGAAATCGAAATAATTGAATAAACTAATTAGTTTCTAAACGCCACAAACATGTAAAACTTAAAACTAATTTATAGTTTGCAATTGCTAAAATATTTGGTGACAATACTTTTTACTCAAAAATAAAAATTTTGAGAGAAAATGTTTTGCGATCGCCACAAAATTGATTCTTTTCATCCGGTTGGAAGTTTGAAATGTATGTTGGATGCATCATCTACTATATAAAAGGCCCTTTATCATAAAAACTAAATCACAGTCACTATTAAATATATAGAAATAAACATTATTTTTTCGATTTAGCATAATATCGATAAGAACATAAGCAAAGATAAATAATTTAAAAATTAGTGTGTCATCTGACACAAATGGCGAATCACTTATGATTCATGTACATGTGTAGCTCTTTTTGTCCAATCTCTTGTTTCTAATTAAGTTTAAAACATGATGAACAAATCAATTACAAAACTCGCATTCCATTCATCAAAACCAATTTCAACTATAAATATCACGAAAAAAGGTGCTACAAAAGAATTTATGGTGGATTTAGTTACCCTTCAGTTCATTTTTATGCAATCGCTATTCAATTAATTATAACCTCACATTATTATTCGTCTTTATTTTGCATTATCATATCAATAATAGCCTAATCATAACCATTTGATTCTTTCTCTCTAATTATAACATCAAAACTCTTTTCGCAACCGCAAGGCACTTTATGCATGGGTAATTTTATCAACTCTTTTAGCATTTTGGTTGTCCGCTGTCTTTTTATAGGCAATTAATGTAACAATATACGGATATAAACTGCTGTTTTCAGGCTACAAAAGCAACACATTACGCAAAGGATCAACTAAAGGGCAATACCTTAATTAAACTCGATTATGGACTATCATGGAGAAACACCCAAAACTCTTTTGTTAGCCAATAGCCATTTCATCCATAATATATAACATCATTAACCTAAGACTATTGATGTTAAATTATGACGGTAACTTTACAAAGGGATCGTAATCAACAAAGATTATGGTTCCAGGCCTGAGTGAATTCAATATCAAATTCATTGAATCTATTATTAATTGCTGTATTAACGAGAGATGTCTACTTAAGAGTTGGTGTTTTGTTGAAAGGCCTAATTTCAAGGTGGTTAGGAAATGCAATCATGGATTGAATGTCGATAAACATTTACAATTCAAACCGATAAGGGAAAAAAACTTTTAAAAAGTTAAACCAATACTAATTTGATAAACTTAATCTGACTAGAACTCTTACAAAATCAACGATGTTGACTGTTTTCGTTGTAGAAACTCAATACAATAAACTTGCAAACATATTTTGCATCGACAAATATAAATCGCGTAAACATATGAATTAAGACAATACAATATATTTATATACACACCTTAATTATGCTTATATACTTCTTAAGCTTCTATTTACAAACAACAGTAAGAAAAAATTAGACTAAAGATTATTGCAATTTTGCCAAAACACCAACAAAAACTTAACAAATAGCCGGGTGACCTTCTTTATGGTTGGCAATTTGTTTTCTTCTCAACATTTCTAAATTTTAAGTCTCCAACCAAACCTCTTTATCTCTTTTGCGTCGTTCAAGTAGCCAATTGAGGTGCAATGGCCGCGCTATTCATCTTCTAATTGAGAGTTTATTTGTGGTAATTTTCTATGTCCCAAGGGCTCTTTAAAGTCATATCACAAAGAAAAGACATGTTATTAATGGGTTTTGTCACTATCTTTAGAGAAAACCACACCAGTTTAAAAGAATAACATTGTAAGATTAAGGATTTTAAAAACAGAAACTCATCTTGTAAAGACTACAAATGGAATATATTGTATCGAGACATTTTGCTGTATTGAATTAATTATATTCCAATATAAACTCCTAAGGATACATTCGTTAGATTATCTTTTATCGCAAGTCATTGCTGTAATGAAATTTGGGACGACCCGATTTTCTGAGACGTCATTATTTTGGGGCTGTCCAGAATATCTGATAGGTATCTGGAGCAATGAAAAGTATGATGGGGAAAGCTGGCTGAAATAGTTTTCAATTTTATTTTGTTTTTGGTACAGCATAAAAGAATTGAAGGGGCGCCCGCAAAGTACTATACATAGAGTGTTATGCGTCCAAGTGTTCAGCTTTTTTATGTGAAGTGGGACCAGATAACCCTATGGCATTGCGAACCCGAATTGTCGTTTCACTGAGTTGTACCCCCAAAAACTATCCAAAAACCCATATACATGTAGTTAACTACATTAAGACAACAGAGGACATATAGCGAACCTCATATAGCACATCATCACATTGTCACCCATATCCCCTTTCGGTCGAGAGAGATAAGCGATCAGAGATTTCGATCAGCGATCAGTCCGCCGTCCTCCAATTATCTCACCCTTCACCTGCCCATTTGCAACTCATCTAATTA
>LQRL01176145.1:71710-85002 GCA_001703475.1 Hydroides elegans
CATTCCAGAAATCGAATAAAATTGATATGTGTTATGATTTGCGTTTCAAAGAAAATACTAGAAGATTAATTGTAGCAATATAGAGACCGGCTTTAACATGGAACTGGAAAATACTTGTTTTGATGCAATATGATATATTGAACAAATGAAGTGAAAAAATGTTAAGATTTTAGTATTTAAAAATATAATTTGGATTTTGACGATAGGGTTCGAATCACTTATTTTCAAAAATAATGTATATCTATTAATCATGAACTCTACATGTTGACATTCTCTTAAGCTAAGGAAAACACTTTTATCATTTTAAATTTATTCTTCGTTCTGTAACCAGATCAAACAAAGCTATTATACCTCCAATTACTTCAATGTATCACTTTGCATAAAGGACAATATATAAAACGGCAAGCGACGTTTTCCAAAAGTTAAATTTAAATCAAATAGCGATTATTTCTCCCCCAAAAGAGTGATTATGGAAAGGGGTCGAATAATTACCCGTAGATTTCTCAACTATAAACTTATATGATTCATGTAGTGACCATACCGACAAAGTTATCGGTGTTTATCTCCGATTACCTTTGAGAGTCCACGCGGACACTTTTTTTCGGCCGCTCGCTTTGTAACCATATCCATCCGCGTACTTAATCACTCCTTAATCACCATACATCATCGCGCTATAATGTAGTGCCATGAACGTTAAAATAGGAGAAGACAATAAAGAAGTGAGGACATTTTATTTTTCAAAACTTAAAAACACTGTGGCACCACCCTTGCACATAATAAACTTGTTACAGATAACAAAGTGATACGACTTTGAAGTCTTCTCTTTCGTTTTTATATTTGAAAACTTGTTTCGCCATGGGGGAAGTTTGCGTTTCTAAGATGTTTCGAGACTCGATGCATAAAGGACTGTTACTGAAATTCGCTTTGACACAATCCGTGACAATCGCAAGACAATATATCATGGGCGGGTACATGGTATATGCGTCGTACTAGCCTGTGGCATTTCTAATTATGTCAAATAAACAGCTTTATTAAGACTTTTGAATATTTCTGCATATCTATCAAAATCTGTTAATTGTTTTTTTTTTTTTTGGTTTTAAAGATATTGGTAAATTCAATTAAATCTAATGTAATTTTAAAGCTAAAACGGTAGCGTCCAAATAGATTATTGGTATTTGACAAATAGATTTATCAAAACATATACAGCTATACGCCAGGCAATGCCAAAATGTTATATTATAATTATTGTGGTTGCAAGGCGAAAATACGAAAATACATTTATCAAAATATAGGAATAAGAACATAATCTAGGAAAAAATCACAATCCAACACTTTCAAATCACATTAAATAATGCGATTCGATGTTAAATAATGGGAAATACAATACGAAATTTGACCTGAGTACCATTACCGGAACAAATTATCGCTGCAAAAAAAAGTACTAAACAGAAGTAAAAAACACAACAGCAAAAATGAAACATAAATAGTCTCTTCAAGCAAAAGTTCCACATTGGCGACTCTTGTCAGGGCAAGACAGCATAAATCTTTTCCAGCCTGCTAGATTCATGAAAACGGGAAATTAGAAATCTTTGTAATTGGCGGTATATTTCCATGAGAAAGTGAACGACTTCCTGTCGCAACCACGACCAAAAACTGCAACGACTTCGCTCGCTAAATGGGCGCAGACTTTCCAGATGAATGACCATGCAGTGGTGTGAGAAGAATATTAATTTGCTGTGTAAAAGCTTAGTAATCGGTGCGCCATTGATTAAGAGAGTCATATCATGCAAATTCCGTTTCCGCTCTCGTATTGTCTCGCTGGCCACGTGATGGAGTGGATGTTGACGTTAGGACATAGAAGAAAGTGTCAAGGCACAAAATGGCGGACCGCGAAAGGTGTCAAACGCACGAATAAAAGGTATATTGCTAATGGAGACAATACAGTGAAAAGCAAAGGGGTCAAACGATTTAGATTTATTTGGTGGCGCAATTGCATTGGCGTATTGTGTTTGCTTAGTGGAGCGTGAATTTATGATTTTTTACGTTGTAGTTGCAGAGGTTGCTGTTGTTTAGGAGTTATTGTGAGGACTTTGAAAGTGATCGAGTTTTCATCAATGTCATCAGTTTAATGCCGTGCAATAGCAATGAATAAAGAATAAATGTTTGGTTATATGATCTTTATCTAAAATATCTTAAGTATATAAGTATTTTATCAATAATTGTGTACATATTATAATTCAAGGACCAAAGAAAATGTTTTGAGATTTTGTTGAGATTTTGTGACTTCGAAAGTGATCTAGTTATCATCAATATCACTAGTATTGCGTCCTTTTTCCTAACATTGCATTTAATGAAACTATAAATATTTGCGTCATATAGTTTTAAATTAAATTATTTTTATGGTTTTTGTTTATCATTATCAGTATTAACTTAATATTCAGTGACCTAAAATTAAATAAAAGACGTTGATAGACTAAAATACTAAGAATTAGCCCTAAATAAAGGTCAAGACAAGAAAAAAAAACGATAATTTTACTTTTTGGGAATGCCGCATATTTTTCAAGGTTGGTACCACTAAATATAGACATTAAAGCGTTTCGCGCTAAACGTTAAAGTTTTAATTATGGTTATAAAAACAATTATATTGATGTTAAAATGATACGTCTTTGTCACAATAAGCGGAAACAGTGTTTTACTTCTTCATTTAGGAACCATTATGAGAGTCAATAAATTAGAAGGTTCAAGTTCTAAATTATCCCAGTGTCAGGGGACCGTATAGTGGTTATGACGGTTGCTTGATTAAAGTGAAATTATTCAAAATATAAAAATTATACAACCGGATGATTCTTAACAAATCATACATGAATTTACATACAATTCATTATTTAATAAGGACGCATCATTTAGATGAAAGGAAAAGTGTCAAGTATGCAAAGGAAGAGTATCAATTATGCGCTTTATTTGATTTTTCGTAGATCCATACATACGTTATATATGTTTCCCAGAGTCATTATACGTCCCCGGCAATTACATTATTTCCCAACGGCGTCAAGCAATAAGTTACGAAAGAGCTCCTCGCGATAGATAACAATCTTGTGCAGTACTGGTGACAGGAACTAAACGAACTATTACCTTGAAGGTGTTTACACTAATTGAGTGATTATTCACTTTAAATCGTCGCCGCTTCAAGCCCCCCTTTGGCCAAAATGCAGTAGATATCTTGAAAAAGACGGTGAGACTATAGCGAGTAATTGCCCGCTGTAAAATGATAGGGTTAGCCTCTTTTTGAGATATTTTAAGAGGGGCGTGTTGTGACGTACATGTATATTATATTGTATATTTACATGTTATATACCCGTTGATGCTATTAATATTATTGGTTTAAAGGTTTTTTCTAATGAAAAAAATCGAAACTTTTCAAAACATATATAAAACACATTCTAGGAAATAGAGAATATTTACGCAATTTCTTTGGTCATATATAGAGTTCTATATTGAAATACATTGCATCTGCTACCCATTGGTACACCACCAATCTATTCTCAAAAATAGGGTGTTCCTCTTAACTTCTAACATATGTACAACGTCTTGGTGAAGGGATGTGCAATAGGAAGAGTTGACTCTGGACAGATAACGTGCACCATATATCATGTTCAGCTATCATTGCTGCCAGGGGCAACGAATGACTTCTTTATTATTGAGGATTGGATTGGAGAGAAAGAAACAGTGAATATTGACACTGTATTGAAAAATCGTTTCTCAGATAAATGAGTTACATGTACTTATTACTAAGCGTACCTAAGTTACTAATAAATGCATATATTTATTTCAAATTTAAGTTTAAAACAGTAATCGTGTCATTTTCAAAATTGTTATAGTTATCATTGATAATATATAAACAAATAATATATAAACAGAGGCAGTGATACTTATGAACGTTTTAATCCATCCGACCTTGTGCTTCCGAATTTTCCATCTACCCAAACCAGCCCGCGGGGTCTCAGCGAGGAGATGTTATGGCAGCGCAGTTGAGATGTCCTTTGTTATTTTCCAAACATAAACCATTCATTATTATGGAGTCACTGCTTATTTATGAATTGCTGTTTGCCTCTGGTGACGACGCTAAGTCTGTTAGTAGAATAAAACCCCATGTTTTTCAGTGCCAGCAATTATCGTTTTGTGGTAGTCACATAAGTATCTGATCGTTTAAGAGAGGTTATACTTATTTGTTACCTTACCACTATAGTAATTATACACTGCTATTGTCATAAACATAGTGGCCTTTGAATATGAATATTTACCTTTTAAGTGTTTTTGGTAATTTCGACTTGTCATGCACTTATTTGCTAGGTCTAATGATATTTCCTCGGTTGTAAAACAAGCCCCGGGGTGACGCATTTTCTTTTGAGAATCTACGACGACGTTATCTTGACAGTTAAACTTGGCACTGCGTATGGCCAAAGTTATTATGTGTACATGTATAAGTAAATAAGTTTAAGTTAGCGATGTTATATTGGTGGGAAATAAGAGTGTAATAAATATTTATTGATATGGAAATAAATATAAGTAACATATTAAATCATTTTCATTTTTCATCTAATCCTTTGTTTTAGAATATCCATGTAACTTTGATGATTGTCTATTTCTTATTGATCATGGATTACTTGGTTGTCGTTCGATCAATGTATTTAACTTTTTGCGTTGGGTTGAAATGCTTTACCTGCCTTAGTTAATGTTATGCTTCTCCATCACTACTTTATTTTTTATCCACTTCCTGATGTTTTGTCATTGTGTTGCTAGCCCGCTACTAAGTTGCTCACCCTTCACTTGTTTGCTTACAAATCACCATGTTGCTTACCCATCACTATGTTGCTTACCAATCACCGTGTTGCTTACCCGTCACTTTGTTGCTCTCCCTCCACTTAGTTGCTTATCCATCACTGTGTTGCTTACCCGTCATTGAAGTTCTTACTCATCACAGTGTTGCTAACCAATCAATGTGTTTCTTACACTACACTGTGTTGCTTACCCGTCACTATGTTGCTCATTCGTCGTTGTGTTGCTTATCCACCACTGTGCTCCTTACCCGTCACTGAGTTGCTCACCGATCACTGTGTTGGTTATTCGTCACTGTGTTACTTGCCCGTCACTGGGTAACTGACCCGCCACTGTTTTATTTACCCGTCAATTTGTTGCTTATCTATCACTGTGTGGCTTACTTCTCATAGTGCCGCTTACCCTTCATTGTATTGTTTTCCATTCACTCTGTTGCTTAACATTACCCGACCACTGGTCTGCTTACCCTTAAACGGTTGTTTTTCCCTATACATTTGTTGATGGTACGCTTATTTTTATCGCACTCTTTTTATTCTGCACTGAATGTATTTAAATCCCCAAGTTTCGTTTGATATCATGGATTAACGCCCACTTATGTAACCCCGAGGCACCAGCTAAGTGTCTCCAATATGCCAGGCGTCTGTCTTCAACATAGCAGTTTAGAATTTCGCTGAGATTAAGATAACATTAAACAGAAACATATCTATGTACTGCAAATTATTGAGAAATAAAAGCTTAGCGACAGTTAAATTTCACATACCATTTGTTTATCGGAGCTATCGGGCATGAAAACTGACAACTTTGCTAAACAGCTAAATTGCTCTATATTGTTGAGGTGTTCAAATCAGTTCAATTTCTGACTGGAGTTGAAAAGAAGCGCAATTATGTAACAAAGGGGTTATGGATACAGTAACATTTTGGGGTCGAGATAAAAGTATAAATGTTACAGTCGTTAGATCAGTTTTCCTTTTGTTAAGACACGGCATTTACATACAATTATGGATGAGAGTGGTTTATCTTGAAAGTACTAAGATCACGTCGATGTATTTTAGATAAGACATCAGTTATGGTCTATCGACCTTAAATAAACCTTCTGCTTTGGTGTATAGTATCAATCATATATAATGGGATTGTTTACAGAGTAAACCTTTATTTTTATAAACATGTTTTTAAAATATGAAATAATTTAGCTAACATGTTAAACTTATTTTGTTAACAACAATATAAATAAAATAATTGTAATCAAAAATGTTTTTACTTTATCTCTGATATAAGTATTAGTTAAAATACGGGCGTTTTACTTTTCATTGTGTTTTTTTTTTCTGTTACGTAATGATACCATCAAATATTCTACCCTGGGCCATGCGAACGTTAATCGTTTTCGAAAAATGAAGAGCCTAATTTATATTGTTGATAATCTTCATGTACAATTTAAACAATTTCGAACCTAATTATCGATAGCAAATTCTTTGGTTACAAATGTTTCGCTTTCGTTTTCTCGTGTTTAATCGTTTAACCGTTTTGGCGTTTAGCCGTTTAGGCGTTTAGCCGTTAAGGTGTTTACGCATTTTGTTATGTATAAATATTTACACATGCATCGTTAGGCAATTTAGGCGTTTAGATATATTGCCGTTTAAGTGTTAGGACGTTAAGAAGTTTCGTTTACGCGTATAAAAAGTAATGTTTAAGCGTTTAAGTTGTATCGTGTAGTCGCTTGAGTTGTTATATTTTAATTGATCTAAACTGTATGTTTATTCTCTAATTTCGATATGAAAAGACCTATCATTATTTCACTTTCAATTATTATAGCTTATGCTTTCTACAAAATGGTTTGGTCACCATTAAACGTGACGACGAGCAAATCTTTTTTTTCGGCATGACATTTAGTTTGAAATCGAATAAGTCGATTAAAAGTGTATAAACCTTTCTATGGAAAACTGTTGATGACCATTTTTTTGTTTATAAACGAAGGCTTTGACCAGTTTTAAAACTTTTCATTTTCAACTAGATCTTTCCCTGTTCAAGGGGAAATTATGAGTAAAACGTCTAGGCTGGCGTGAATGTATTTGAAGGTGAAATTTAAATATCTAATTTACATTATTTTTTTCACTGCATGGAGCTAGGAGAACACAAGATGTGATTAATCTATTATAAAGTAAAATCTTTGTTTTAGAACTTGCCGTTACAAATTGTATTATTATAAAATACAATCTATAATTCAATTCTTCATGATCAATGCCAACAAATATGATAAAATACCCTTGCAAGGGTTTGAATGAATATGTTTTTCTAAGATTGTTCAATAAAACTTCTTTAAAAATATGAATAATGGGTATTTGCAATGTTGGTATTTGCGGGGATGCGTATAATTCAAAATTAAAATGCTACAGATTTCGTTGCTTAGGTTTATTACAATCATAGTGTACGACACAACTAAAAATACATTCAACAGACATACTTTATCAATACAATAATTACTTAAAAGAGACTTTAATTTATTTCCTAAAATTAAAATTCTAAAGCCCATTTCTTTCATTGAATTTTGAAATATTTTGAAAGATTTAATTTAGAAAATTAAGAAATATACATATAAGTGTGTTTTTCATATCTCTTTTTGAAATCATTCATGCAGCAGAGACGACAAGCAATAAAACATATTCAGAAAAACAACTATCATATAAAATATCAACAACACTATATTATTTGACAGCACTATATGCCATTTAGATGCAAACAAAAAATACTGTTCGGTCGCAAATTATGTAAATATTGTCTTATATAATCCCAATGTTAATGGGTATTTACCTATACTCTCAGCAAACTAGTTAAAAATAACATCACAAAAATATAGATTCTACGCATCGAAACAAAGTTTAGTTTGAGTTACATCGAAACGTTTCATAGACCACAGCATCTTTTAGCTGCAAATCTTTATAGTTTCTGAGTAAAATGTTCCACCAGATCGGTCCAGAATATATCTTGCAAATGTAAATGTTTTTTTTTTCGCAAATAACGCATACGCTTACCTTATTCATGGCAGGTTCGTATATTTGTATAAGAATATATGTGACTTATACAGTATCAATCGTTCTACGAGTTCCGATTGTTGTATAGGACCATCTGGAATTATTCCGAAACTTATCACAATCCGCTCTCAAATATAGCATTGTTTCGTCATTTTAAAAACGGGAACTATCTCTGCACACTAATATGTCTTTGAGAATCCGGGAAAGGTTCCTTGTCGGTGCATTGGCTTGGCAACCAACGAAACGAAGCATTACATCTTTGTTCACAATGGGAATAATGCAAGTCCCTATCATCATTAGAGGAATACATTTTCCTTTCAGTCATTGCCCGCCACTAGACATGGACGAATTCGAAAGAAGTCCATAGTAGCATATTATGTATTCACATGATAAGCCGAACTATTTTTCCATCTCATCATTGCGCCCCATTAGGCATTTGGAATTCAAAAAATAGTGCATAGTAAGAATATCATTTATTCATATGCTAGGCGGAACTATTTTTTTCCTTTCAAATCATTGCGCCCCACTCGTCATCGGAAACCCCTGAAGAACTCCATATAGTGAGTAAATCATGTATTGATCCTCATACTAAGCCCAACTATTTTTTTTTCTTTTAAATCACTGCGCCCCACTCGGCATCGGAAACCCCGGCAATAATCCGGGCGGCGGCACAAACATCCCCACACCCCCGGGCGGCGTCCTTGGTCCGGGTGGCACTCCATACCTTAGAAACGCGGAAGGATCCGTGGCGCCCCCACCCCCACCTAGCGGTCGAACGGCGTGGCTCATGTACGGGCCCCAGTAGGGATGGCCCTGGAGCATGCGCTGTACGGCGGCGTAGTTACCGGCTTCGGCGAGCAGTTCGAGGCCCACTTGGGTTTGGCGCTTCCATTTCGTTCTGTTAGGATAAAACAAAAGAATTGGATTAAATTAAATGAAAACAACGTAAAACCAATATTCCTTTTAATAGCTATTTGTGATGTATACTGTTTTTAGGAAAATTGCACGTAGCACAAGGATTTTTTTCTGAATAATAGTCTAGAAAATCCTGATATCTAAGCAATGATATCAACTCATACAAAAGAAAAATGGCTGTAGCCGAATAGAATTTTAAAGACTGTTGGTATTAACATAAATTCAACAGCAACAGAGCGGAGTGTCGTGTAATAAGGAACAATTAACATCAAAGTTAATGTAATTATTTTTTCATTATTATATCTATCTATAATGTTTCATCAGTGCTCACCTTCTATTCTGATACCACGTCTTCACTTGCGTATCAGTCAAGTTCAACTTCGCCGCCAGTTCCATCCGATCCTGGACACTAAGATACTTTTGGCGCTCGAAGCTGGCCTCCAACGTGTTCAACTGGTGATCCGTAAACGCCGTTCTGGCTTTTCGTGGCTTCTTGGAGGAGGATTTGCAACCGCTGCTTTGGTCGAGGCCACATGAAGATGTCACGCCTTCGCCTACTGGAAAGAAAAATAATATATGATGTATTGATCGAAATCATAATAGAATAAATTTATATAATTATATAGCTTTAATTATGTTTTAAATTTGATTAAGATGCTTAAATATCAATATAGACCACAGAAAAAAAGATAACAATAATTAGTTCATTTTTCGATATATTTACTAGAAATATACATTAATCTTAATCTTTGAGGATTTGTTTTTAGATTTAGGAAGTAAGATGATTTCCGTTTTTGAGGAATGAGCGGTATCATGAACCATATAGATACAACTGTTTTTGTCAGTTATCAGTAGTTTCTCTGTTGGACATTGCATCGCTTGTATGGTATATTGTTAATTGCTTCAGATAAATTGCATATTTTTTCTAGAAAAAAAATGTATTGTGTATTTTGTCCATACGGTGATATGTCACAAGCGTATCACTATATACCGACAACTAAGCAAAAACAGTATCTGCTATACTATTCGAATATTAATTTCAGTTTCAGCAAAAAATACTGAAACTAAATCAGTCATTCATATCGCGACCCATACTAAAAGGTGAAAATTGAATTGGTGAAATAATTTACAACTCGCGTAACGAATAATTTTGAGCATATAACAATGATTATTCACTTACTTTATTATAGTGAATACAATACCCTTTAGTTTTAGATAAGGATCTTTACGTAATTGCCAAATTGTGCGTTACTGATACCAACGCCTTCTTTTGTTTATTAAATATCATGAAGTGCCATAAATGTTCATCAATCATTTTTAAACGGTTTGAGGTAATATTGCTAAAATGTTGTACAACCGTGTACCACTCAGTTAAATAGAATTTGAAAATTTCGGACGTTATTTAATTAAGTTTAAGTTCGATTCCTTTATGGTTTAGTTTCTCTCGTTTTATGACATGTGCATGATTTATGTGTGACAATAATTGCAAAAATATATTCACACCAGTACGAATATTGAATATTTATGATATTGTCATATTAGACAATTCTCCAAAAAATAGACAAATTTTCAAACTTATCAACAAAAATTTTGCAAAATAATCAATTTTACCAAATTCACAAAGGTTTAAGCTCACGCTCGGGTCGACTGATTTACTTGTGTTTTTTTTTTCAAGATTAGAACGGTGTAGCGTTTAAAAATAAATACCGCTAAAATCCATATGCATACCTGTGGAATAATCTGCAGAATGATTCGAACAATTATCATTGACAACATCCACATCGTTGTCATAGTGATCATCACAGTCTGAATCCCCCTCATCCGACAGATTCTCAACATCCTCCTCCTCAAAGTCAATTTTCTCGGCGTTGTCCCTTTTCTTCACCACTTCATCCCGATCGCTTCCCCCTAATATATCACTGATCATGAATGACACTTTTGGAACAGCGGCAACGGGAGGAGGGCGTATGAGTAGAGGATGGTGATGATGTGGTTTTAGTTTAGTTGGTGTCATATTTGGTTGGTATATGTGGTGTTGGTTTATACGGTTTTGGTGGAGTGTATGGTTTTGGTATGGTGTGATGCTATATCCTGATACGGGTGGTAGAGGTGCAGGAGGGAATGCTATTAGCGGTGATGAAGGAATACTTAATGGTGTATCTGTAGTGAGTTCGTGCTGTAGCTTTGTTATTGGTGGTTCCGGGTGGGTGTTATCAAAGTCTGACTTTGGTATCGTATCATGTTTTATATTAGAGTCTATGGAGTCTCTGGATCGTTTGTATAGAGTCTCGTTTTCGCCATCGCGTAAAGGTGACATATCCACATGCGGCGACGGTGACTGCGGCCTTGTTAGTCTTTGTTCTTTGGGAGAATGTATTTCGATGCTTCTTTCTTCGGATCCGCGTTTGTTCCGTGACTGAGTGATATATTGTGAATGCGCGGATGAAGGGCTCGATGCTAGTCTGTCTTCTGGTGAATTGCAAAGTCTTTTGTTGGGGTTCAGATCATCAATTTGTCCGCCCTCCATGATTTATCCGTGTTTTTTTTTCCTGGCCTATAACGGTTATTTATTTATTCCATAAAGTTTTGACTTATTGTGGTTATAGCTTTAATCCCTCCAGTTTGACTTCGATTAAAAAAAAATCGTTGATATTATTTTTCTTTTCAGAATTAGCAACAATATTTTTTATCCACTATTAAATCCTATTTTGTACTTTATTATTGTTTTTACTGAAATAAATAATTATTCTAACGCTGAACTTTCGATTTCAATGTACAATGATTTTTTTCAGTGATTGAAAAAACACAATTCTTCATATTACTTAATCCACTTGACTCAATTTTCAGCGCATAACTATTTGCGTTACAGTTGCAATTTTCGTGAAAAACTCCGTAGAGTCACAGCAATTTTGTGACAAAAACACCCTTCCGTAAATTTCCTCAACGAGTGGCTGCAAAATTATGTGGCTCTCGACCAATCAAATCGAGCGACCATTTACGGTATTCAAGACCTGAATTCCTTATTGGGTAAACCCATGCTATTCATACCCTTGGCGCTTAAGACCGATATTGAGATGGCTCTATGTTTATGGAAATGAATACTGAGGGGCGGGGAAGGAGACAGGAATATCCAGTGATCTATTTGGGGAAAATTGTATTACAATAGCATCTCCTTCTTGCTATACAATTCTCATCGCAAAAAAAACACTATTTTTGATTAGTACCCAAACACTTCTTTCTGTAATAAATTGTGAAACATATATCAACCCGTGCAACTGTATCTAAAGGTGCGTTCACCCGAAACAAGCCAACAAAAGCTCGTAAGCATGTGTGTTATGTTTTTATACCAAGTTCACCTCAATAAAAAAGCGCATAGTTCAAACAAACAAATTACGCGTTTTTTGTTTTTGTTTTTTCTTGAGGTGAAATTGGTATAAAACATACCATATCCCTTTTTCTGGGGATGTTTCGGGTGAACGCGCCTTAAATTTTTTTAAATTAAGAACAATGTCAAAATTATGATCGTTCAGTGACCCTGTTAAGAGTGTTGCTGCAACTATTTTGCGGGTAGTGGTTTGAGCGAGTGTTGCATCTTTCTAATTGAGAAGGATGTATAATGAGCTAGTTTCCTTGCTTAATTGGCTCTCCATCTCGATTTGATTGCTCTGCATAAAAGTCATTAGAAAACTCGTGTCACTCGATGTGACTGATGCTAAAGGAACAAGGATTGATGAAGTATCAGACTCTTAGCAATATTTCGAATTTTGAAGGATGTATTGATGAAGAGTACCTCACGAGCTGTTCCCCAAAAAGGTATTCCCCACCAGATTCCAGCTGGCTTGAGAATTTTGAGGAAATTCATTCTAGCTTGGAGATTTTAGCAGATTCAGGAACACATTTCCTCATTTTCGTAATTAATATTGAGAATTATTATCTAGAAAATTACTAAACCTGCTTGCAATTGTACAATAAACGGTTATTTACAATATATGATAGGTAAATTAGTTATATTCAACATTTCAATTTTCGCATAAGGTGTTCCTTTTAAGTCTCAACCTGGCTAGAAAAGGAAGAACAGCCCAGCTGGCTTGGAGAAAAAGGAACACCTTTTTTGCAAAATTTTGATGCTCAAAAACCATTATTGTGTTGTTATTCATACTTGTAATGTCATTTTAATGTGATTTAACAGCTTTTTAGCAAATGTTTCGTGGGGTGCTTCATTGTCCTTCATTGATCAAGGCCTGTCCACCGTTCCGTTTAAAGTGATGACATGGATATATCTTATCACTTTTTGTTATTTTAACATTGTCATTTTTTGTGTCATATTTTGCAATTTCTGTATGCTTTTCAAGTCTCTGAATATTTTGATTTTGTATTTAATTATGTCATTTCATTTTATAACATTATATTTCATAATCACATATGTATCCTAGGCTGGAAAACTATATAAAAATCAAACCGGTGATACTTGCGAGAAAACCTGCCACACTTTTAACCCCCCCCCCCCCCTTCCCC
>LQRL01176147.1:18276-30412 GCA_001703475.1 Hydroides elegans
CACAAAAAAACACATCAACTTCCGAACTATGGCATATATTCAAAGAAAAACAAACGACCTTATGGAAAGAAAAACCACAAGCTTCTCTACTTTAATTGTGAGCTTTCATGCATGTTGAAAAAAACTACATAAATCAAACAGCAAGCGCAACGTTAGCTCTAAAGCAAACAACCGCTATAAATCGGTAAATATTTTTTTTCAATGAAAGCTTCGAAAGGCGTTTTCGGACGATATCGATCAGATACATGATTTAGAAAAAGATTTAGATTCTTCCACAACTCAACCAACTCACAAATCCTCTAAAAACAGTTTTGGTAGTTTATTAAAAGTCAGCGGCAAGAAAGCTTAGGCGTTGCTACTTTAAGGCAAATGGCGTTCTTGTCTCTGATCCTCAGGAAAAAGAAGAAAATCTAAATAATCAATTCAGTAGTGTTTTAACCTCGGAGATTACTTCCGCTCCATATCTTGGTTATTGTCGGCACCCTCCAATGTATGATATTGAAGGCACAATAGGCGGTTTACACAAGTTACTATCTTGCCTATATCCCAATAAAGCACAAGGCTCCGACTCCTTACATCCTAAACTTCTCAAAACACTGGCCAATGGAATAGCACCCATCCTTACAGTTATTTTCCAGCATTCCCTAAATACAGGAGTCCCTAGACTGGCGACAGGACAACATTGCGCCTATATTTTAAAAAGGTGACTAGCACGAGCCGTCAAATTACCGTCCAGTGTCACTCACTTCTATTTGCTCTAAGCTCATAGAACATATAGTTGTCTCAAATGTTAGACGTCATCTTGACAACACACAGTATTTTAGCCGAAGAACAACATGGTTTTCATTCCAAGAGATCGTGTGAAGACCCAGCTCATTACCTTTATTTAAAAGCCCGTTAACAATGTAGCGAGTGGCGGTCAGGTCGATGCAGATGTGTTGGACTTTAGCAAAGCGTTCAAAAAGGTTCCCCATGTGCGCTTGATGAATAAGTTTTACGTCTATGTAATAAGAAATAAAGCCCATTCTTGGGTTTGTGCCTTCCTAAACCATAGACAGCACTGTGTTGGACTTGATGGTTTCTCATAAGCTAGTGCCAAAGTCATTTCTGGCGTTCCCCAAGGTACGGTTCTTGGTCCAACATTGTTCCTACTCTTTATAAATGATTTACCTCAATATTGTAAATCCTCCGTTTGTCTCTTTGCGGACGACTGCGTCATGTTTCGTGAGTTTCGCAGTAGTCAAGATTCCATCTTATTACATCAGAATCATGATGCCCTCCATTGCTGGGAGCAACAGTGGCTCATGGAGTTCAACGCAGGAAAATGCTTCGTCCTCAATATTACAAGAAAGCGCATCCGGTCCAATAGCAAATATAACCTGCATAATATAACATTTCAAACTGTCGAATCTACCACTTATCTTGGTGTCTGAATCTCAAACAACCTAAATTGGTCCCCAGGCATAGATAAAGTCGTCAAAAAGGGTACAAGGTCTTCATGTTTTCTAAGGCGTAACATCAAAACCACCAACTCAAATGTTAAAACACTAGCATACATCGCTCTTGTACGTCCCATTCTTGAATACTCATGCCAAGTAAGGGACCCCATAGATAAAGATATAAAAAATATAATCTATGCAACGCCGCGCAGCAAGGTTTGCGACAAACCGCTACCATAACACGAGCTCTTCCACTCATTTTATACAAAGCATTGGTTGGGACAGTTTGAAAAAGCGACGCGCAAAAATTAGATTGACCACACTCTATTTCAACATATCAACCCCATTGTTTTAATTTCAAGCGCCCAATAACAACCACTTACTACCTGAAAATTTCCCTTTTCCCCAGATTAATAGCTCAGTGAAACTCTCTCCCATATGAAATAAAATCATCACCAACCCTTGAAGGCTTGATTACTAAAGCCTCCATCCCCGGTCTCAAATGCTAAATTGAAGCCTCGTTTGAGTCTGCACTGTATATGTGTTTTGAAACGAGATTTTTTCCGCATCTACCCCCATATACACGGAAAATGATCGCCAGGATTGACGGCGGCATTCGGTATTAAAAGAAGAAGAACAAGGGGGTGGTTATTAACAAGGAACCCATGGGATATGTTATCCAGCTTTATTTGGCTACTCTTTGTAATTTTATCAACTTCTTCTTCATCTTCTTCTTCATCTTCTTCTTCTTCTTCTTCTTCTTCTTCTTCTTCTCATACAGTGCAGTCCTTTTTTTTTTCAAGTATCATGCACTTTCTGTACATACGTTCGGGTGCAAAACACATAATTGAACACGTGCTTGGTGTATTTTGTACAAGGTGATGGTGTATACTATATATGTTGCAGGGTATTTGTTCGTTTTAGGGCAAGTATACTTGTCCTAGGGTAAGTATACTTGCCCTCAATGTGTTAGGGTAAGTATACTTGCCCTGATATTTCCCAGGGCAAGTATACTTACCCTGGTTTTTGGCATTCAAAAAATGAAAGATACCCTGATTTGATATAAACATACGGGCTATTCATTTGAGTGAGTGAGTTAAAGGTTTCGCTTGGATTAGTGTGAGTTGAACGTTTCGCTCCTTATGGCAATTGTGTAAATGATGATTGATTGCAATCGAAATTGATTGTATAGTCATCATATTACTCAAAACGATCTTTGAGAGGATTACTACATGTATATGGGGCTTAGTGAGCCGAACATAACGCCTCGATGAGTCTAGCGTTTCGCTCTGAATCAATGAGTAAACCATGTCAATCTTGTTACCTGCATTAGAAACCTTTCACTTGGAAATAAATGAGTAAAATTTGATGGTCAGGATTCATTAAGGGGAAGATGTTACTTTTAAAAATAAATGTGTCGTTTTAAATTCCGTTCGACGTAGTGGGCGTGTAACAAAAATATGACCTTCATACAGATAGGTATTATCTTTTTTAATATGCAAATGTTCCCGAGCACACGTTGTCAATCTAGCCATACAGGTTGTCAGGACAATGAGTTAAGGTGACAATGAGTGAAGGAAATGATTTTTTTTCTAGCGTGAAGGTGTGAATTTCGTTTACAAATTTACTGATTTGTATGTGTTTAAATTTAGTTTAGTAATAATGAATTATCAATTATTTAATTGTAAATCAATCTTAAGAATAAATGCATTGAAGATATTGACAATTTGTGAAACAATAAATATATGTATTTTTTATGAAAGTGTTTATGCAATAAAATAAAGAAAGTTTTACCTGAGTTTCTGAACTAAGTTTTAGCATTTAAGGATAAAACTTATTGCATTGAAAGTGTCTGTATGATAATTCACTATAATTCCCTTCAGATCAAACCCCAATCGTGTCCTACACCATTGTTGAAAAAGTGCAATTTAAAGTCGCGTACGGAGTTATGTTATTAATCAGATGAAAATGTTCGACTCGCAAATCCAAGCGAAACATTTAACTCACGCACCCTCATTAATAACTTGTGCATATAATGGACATAACAATTTAGGGTATCTTTCATTTTTTGAAGGCCAAAAACCAAGGTAAGTATACTTGCCCTGGATAATATCAGGGCAAGTTTATTTACCCTAGGGTAAGTATACTTGCCCTAACCGAATAGATGCCCTACAACATATTCAGTGCTGACTAACAACGGTGATGATCTAGCGAAGAGTTACGGACTGCAGCTACTTGTTGAAGGCGTCAGCTTCGGTGCATATACCGTTCAATAAATATATATAAACTATCTTGTGGTAAACTATCTTCAAATTTGAGTATGCATTGTCACGTTTATAAATATATTGATTGGATAACTGAATAATAAACAACGGAATATAAAGGTGTTGTATCAAGTGATATTTATTTTAATTCAATTTCGGGTCTTATGTCATATTCATGTCGATAGTTTACTTCTTTGCCACTTTGCTTTGCCATCCATTTCCGGTTTGATGAAAACAGAAGAAAATATTTATTTATTGAAACTAATCACACCTCCTCCGACCATAGGTCGATATGCAGTTGACAATTTAATAAATATACCCATATCTTACTCTTAGTATGCACATTGAATTTCAAGAATGAGTGTAGGGGTTACACGATATGATAAGGGGGTGCTCCGCACAAACCAATGGAGCCGACCAATGAATGATGCTCATTATCAGAACCCATCAAACGGTAATATGTATGTCTTTGATGGTGGAGATGTCGAGGATGATGAAATCAATACAGATAACATAGAAATGGACGTTCGGTCTCGGGGTGCCAGACCAAAAACTCAACCTAAACGAGAAGAACCATTGTTATTGGAGAGACATGTAGAAAAAGACGACAGTTTACTCAGTATTTCGCTCAAATATGGATGTCAGGTATGAAAAATACTATTTCATAAACACTTTTAAGGCCCCAACCCAAAAGGTTGGGGGCCTATAGGTTTGGGGTGTCCGTCTGTCCGTGCGTCCGTCTGTCCGTCATACTTTTTTGTACGGGCTAGAACTTTTGAACCGAAGGTCATAGAGACTTCGTTATAGGCTCAAATGAAAGGTCTTGGTCCGTAGATGTGCCTTTTGACCATTTCGGTCAAACACATCCGACCGGAAGTTCTCAAATTAGCCAAAATAGCCAAATATATAGGTTTTTCAAGACTTGAGCTTGTACGGGCTAGAACTTTTGAACGGAAGGCCATAGAGACTTGGTTATAGGCTCAAATGAAAGGTCTTAGTCCGTAGATGTGCCTTTTGACCATTTCGGTAAAAAACATCCGACCAGAAGTTGTCAAATTGGCCAAAATAGCCAAATATATCGGTTTTTCAAGACTTGAGCTTGTACGGTCTAGAACTTTTGAACGGAAGGTCATAGAGACTTGGTTATAGGCTCAAATAAAAGGTCTTGGTCCGTAGATGTGCCTTTTGACCATTTCGGTCAAAAACACCCGACCGGAAGTTGTAAAATTTGCCAAAATAGCAAAAAATATCGGGTTTTCAAGACTTGAGCTTGTACGGGATAGAACTTTTGAACGGAAGGTCATAGAGACTTCTGAAATATTCGAAAACGACCTTTGGGGCGTTGGGGCCTGTTCGTGTTCACTGAATACTTGTCTAAATTTAAATAACAGTGTCATGGTTACGAGTGGATATTCTCGATAATAAAATTAAACATGCGCACCAGATGATGAGAAAGGATTTAACAGATCTGGACATAGAGGTCAAAAACCTGCGTCCAGAAGAGATCCTGTAAGAGATCCTGTAAGTTAAAAAAAATCTATTTGGAAAGAATATGTTGCATTTCATCACCTCGTATAAAACATTTGCATACTTGCTAGGCGCCAGGCAACAAGAAAACCTTTCGCAAAAATTCCCGGAAGTAACACAGTTTTCTTTCGCATATCCCTAAAACTTCCTATCACAAATCAAATTGTAGCAAATAATTTATACTACAGGTAATGGTTGCTGTGATGGAGTCCAAAATTAAAGTGTTATAGGATAAATTTAGGATATTATATTATAAATTAAAATGATAAGGGTTAATCCATCAGTGTCTTAAGAAATACACGGACTACTGTTACCAAACAATGGTCACAAATAGAATCATCGAAATAATCCATTTATCAATCGATTATTCCAACGCATACAATAAACAACGATACGATTAATTATGCGAAAAAAAAAATACAAACAATCTCAACGGACAATGCAAATTTTGAAAGTTGAAGTTTTATTTTTTATTATTTTTTGCGCTCCAATAGCAAATTACATTTTAATTCTTTTCTATATTGCAGGTTGCAGATCTCAAGCGAATCAACAACTTAATATCGGATCAGGATTTCTACGGCCTCAGTACAATCAAAGTGCCAGCCAAAAGACACGGATTATTAACAGAATTGATAGAGAAAGAAAATGAGTCCAAACAAAATAAACACAAACTTAAACTTGGTGCTAGTCAAAACTGTGATGGAATCGTGAGTGTAACAAATGGTACAGATAGTGATGCCACAGATTATGACGAGGATTTTTCGGATACATCACGTTTATTACGACATCAGAATGTACGCACCGTCAGCATACGCGATACCTTGAATCGTCAAGGCGACGAAGCTGTGAAATTCCTGCAGAAAATGGACAGTGATATCAAAAATATCGTGACATCAACGAAAAGCAGACATGAAAGTCTAGACGAAGTCACAACGCGTTTGACATGTAGACGCTTTTTTCCTCTGGAGGACAAAAAGGCTAGCTATGGTGCCGATTACGGCATTAAACTTTGGGGTATTTTGGTGTGTTTAGTTCTTGTTGTGGTCGTGGCACCGGCATTTTATTTTGCGTATTTTGAAAGCTTAAACAAACATGAAAATAGTGAATCTACACCGCCCAGCTGATGTCTCTACGTTTTACATGTTAAAAAGTGCATAACTGATCAGATATGCGATGATTATTACAGAGGCAATAGTATTTATAAGATTCTTTCGTACAGTTTTCCTTTTGGAGATAAAATAAATGAGGTAAAAGAAATCCATTTAAGCATAGAACTATCTCAATGGGAATGTCATCGGGATGATTGCTTCTTTTGTAGTACAACTGTGTTCTTGCTATATGTGAGGGAAGGATATCTGTGATGTCTAGAGCAAATATTTAACAGTTCCGGTTAATTTAATTTACGTAATAAAAACAATATCGTCTACATGTAAAGCGTAACTCAAGTAAAACTATAATATGTACTATGTAGTTTAGTGATATCAACTAGAGCGGCGAACCTCGGTAACTGTGGACTGCCTGTGAAAACATTTGATTGTGTAGATGTAATCTGAGTGGGCAATATTTATAGTTTGGATTTGGAAATTTAATTTTAACATGCGCGAAAAAAAGAGCATTTTGAGATAGTTCTCTTCTATTTCATGGTTAGCTTCGCGCATTAAGATCCAGCTTCAGTGGCAATACTGCAATATATGATTTCTAGGTTATGGTTGTGTTATCTTGCACAACATATCATTATATAACTGAAGTGATCAGAATGCTTGCATTTCTGAACATTGAACCTTTTCGCAATATAATAACATTGTCAATAGGACAAGGACAACACAAATCATGCATTGTTATTGTTGTATCAAATAATCTTGCTCTTAATCTTAGTATCATTCCAAAATCCTTGCTTATAACTGGGTCAAATGGATAGCTTAGACATGTGGAGTACAGGGTTGTATTATGTTTGGCCTATTCATGTGAAAATCTGGAGTAAGTCTGGATTTGCTTTGTTTTGCTTATATGAAGAATTTAATAAGGTTGTCACCCAGTCTTGAGTATGATATCCAATGCCATAACGTCACGTAGACTACGACTTCAGTACTGAAAATAATGCAATGGTTAACTGTTAATTTTTTAATTGATTTACAAAGTCCCTTATGGAGTGGACAAATGTTGTTGTGGTTATCAATGCAAGTTGTATTTATCTAATTTGTGTATCGGTTCATTGTCCTAGAAGCAATGTCAAGTGTTGATTATACAAGTATTGTTGCTGCTATTGACTTTCATGAACTTATATAGTGCTCGCTGCAAAAGTATTTATTAAGCATGTGTCACAAAATAAATTATTTAATAGTCATCAAAATATATTTTTGAGTAACTTTTTCGGAAATTGTCGAAGAAAAATAAAAGTTTCCAAAGCTGACTTTGAGGTTTCAAGGTATATCATACAAACGTTTAATAGATTACATGTATACGTTTGTATGGTCTTTGATAAGGGAATGGAGGGGATTAATTGGATTGAGATGTATGGGAACATTTATCAAGGGGATGGGGGTGTACGGAAATTTTAAGTTTATACTGTGTTCTTCACACTCGTTTGTATACATCTAATATTATATTTACACTTAGCACCCAGCATGTGCACATATCACAAATTGTATATAGGCTAGTCGAGGTATTAATTTATTGTGTGATGAAAAACATTTTTGATTTTAGCATTATAGCGTTGAACCTTGCGTATCAAGTTTCAAGACTTGCTCTCCTATCATTATATCACCGTGAGGTGCAATTTCATTCTCATTTAGGGAAACATCTTACTGAATGCATGTTGAGTTTTATTATGATAGCAATATATAAAATAATCATTTTATTTATTAACTTATAAATTTAAAAAAAAGCTTAAAAGTTAACTTTAAAACGGTTGAGCGAACTAAATTAAAACTTAACATACGTTCTTTGGTCAAGTACTAACAATTTCCGTAATAAACTTAATTGTAACTTAGCAACACTTTTCTAAATAATATTGTTTTCTAAATGTTTTGCTAAAACAGAACTACAAAATGTAGTACAATAGACACGAACTGTTAAAATTGAAAGCGTTCAAATATGGTGCCATATTCTTGTTTACTCTTAAATACTTTACTTTATGAAATGCATTCAATTGCCTGTCCTTTCGTCTGATTGCTGGCGAAAAGAGAGAATTGATTTCTTACAGCCAACTGAATGTTTCTTGAGAATAACCATCAATTGCATTGATGTTGAGTTCATATCCCCTTTGTATTATGTTTGATCTAATCGATTAGAGTTGTGGTTCGAAATGCTTAACGTCATACGAAAACACAATTGTAGTCGAAGGAAACAGAGTCGGTTCGGCGTATTTCAATCAACGCATACGTAAAATGCTATATTTTCAATGATATGAGAGGGGTGGAGCCTTATTTGGGGTTGAAGGGAATATGAAAACTGTCGGTCTGGTAGTCTGATAGAAAATTTGCCATTTAAAAAAATGTAATAAGTTTGACCGAGAAGTCTGACCGGAAAGTACTGTTTACAACCGGTTCGGCAATAAAATGTTTATTCTTTCCAACTGTGAATTAAAATAGCAAGTCTACATTAATAATAACAAATTCCGTATTTAAAACTTCAATTCAAAGCATAATGTCCTCATGTGATGTATTGAACTGTTGCTTCCGATTGAAATTCAGAGAGTACGAACTCATTTATTCAGATTCCACGTTTGATTTGTAAATATGTCTTGACGTCCTTTAGGTTTCTGATAAAGCATTGTACGTTAAAATAATGGCTGTCGTAATATTTTGTTTTTGGAGAGCAGGTCCAATGTTCTGTTGAATTATGTTGATATTTCTTTTAATCAAAATGATGTATTGTGATTAATGCAATAATAATGAAAAATAAACCTTGCTTGGGATATGTGATTTATGTAATTATCCAAACTATATATATATTTAAAATATAATCGGTGAAAAAGGAATGAAATTGTGTTGTGTTGATTGTTATGAATGCGCCACGGTATATTTAACAATAAATATTTTAATAAACCACATGTTTTTTTTTTGTCGGCACGTAAATGTGATTGAAGGTCTTGCAATATTTACTCACCCGTGATTCTATATACTATTTGCTATTTTAGCATTCGGTCAAATTATGGTTAGTTATCCTTACCGTCGTCTCCGTCTGTCTGTCTGTCTAGCCACTAACATCTACCTTGTCAAAACGTATTCAAGCATAACATTCTTCACTTATCACAATGATACAGTTAAGTATTATGGAGACTTGTAATTAGACAAAGGTTCTGTACAGTCATTGGTTACTCAAAAACGTAAAGAAATATATTAAATAGTAATGATAGTAACGAAATGACGAGACGAGATAAAAAACTCGGAAGAGGACTCTTTGTTTATGTCGATACTACCAGCATAGTAATCTAAACAGACAGCCGCTATTTATTTCAATTGGTGATACCACCATCAGGTTTTATAGAAGGGACTGAGAGTATAACGTTATTATTTTTCAGTTTTTTTAGAGGAACATAACGGAGATATATCTCGTCAATTTATATCTCTTAATATTTATATTACTAAATTTGCTTTTAAGGAAGTTTTGGAAAGTTGCTTCCGCGTGAAAACTATTTATAAAATAATTAGTTTGAATCGTCCCTTTTTATAAAAAGAACCCTGAAATAAAACTCAAAATATATTTTATATAAATTGGGATATGTTGATAGAAAATATTTAAAATTAACTGTATTCTATCAAGATAGAATCAACAAGAAAAATACTGTCACTTAATATTATATGTACGAACTTAAAGCTAAAATTAAAATTTAAAATGGAAAACGGCGACGGAGAAATGTTGGCAAATGCCACGGAAATGAACATAGCAATCCACAACGCTTTTCCTACAACATTGGATAAACTCAAATACATATTCCGCGTTTATTTCATCGGACTACTTTGTGTCGGCGGATTGATATGCAACTGTTTCATTATCGCTGTGCTTCGGCGTCACCATAGTAGATTAAGCGCAACCAATCATATGCTAAGAAGCCTCGCGATCGTTGATTCGCTGTTTCTTATCACGGTACTCTTTATCTATCCATTCACAGGCGTCATGGCAACCATGGGAGATCCAACTTCCGTTTTATTCACAGTGTATAACTACGCGATGCGTTTTATGCTGCCGATGTCATCCATTGTACAAACTCTTGCTGTATGGTTGATGTTATTGCTAAGTGTTAACCGGTATAAGACCGCGGTGAATCCATTGGGTCATAGGACACAGTACATCAATCGCGCGAATGTGGTTGTTATCGTTTTTGTTTTATGTGCGGTTGTATATCATTTACCGGAATTTTTCGAATATAAAATCGTGAACTTGTGTGACAACAAAAACTGCAATTTATGGACACGGTTATGCGATATATGTAATGGAAGTGATGTATCATTGATAACATGGGATTTCACGAGTTTGCATACAAATAAGATATACCAAATAATCTTCCACGTAATATTGGAATTCATGTTTCGTTCTATTGTTCCAATGGCAATTCTTATCTACCTACTAATCAAACTGAAACAAATTGAAACCACTCTGAAGCAATCGAGCCAATTCATAGGCTCAAAACCAGAACTTCTTCTGACCCAGCATAGCCAGGAAAAAGATACGAATATGTCACAACAATGTGACATCCCCGAAAAGCCGGATAGATTCATCGATATTTTGTCCGGTATTTTAATGCTTTTCGTTATTTGCCAACTTCCCGACGCGGTTATTCGCTTCGTATACGCAATTCTCAAAATCATTTTCCAAGATATGAATAAAACCCTTAAATTCCTCCAAGGGATAATGGGCTATCTGGTTCCTATAACAACCATTTTGCTTTTGGTGAATTCGTCTCTGAAAATCATCGTGTTTTGCATTAAGGCACCGCAATTTCGAAGTATTCTCAAAACGATGTGTTGCTATCCATACAAGTTTATTCGAAATCGTGGGAAGGAAGAGCAAAATCGAGACAATAATGATGTAGAGGTCGCGATTGGGAAAAATGAATCAAAAGAGGCGGCAAAAATCGTCGGTTAAATAATCCCCAAAAGGACATGTGATGGAATTGGATATGTATATCTCAATTTGACGTTTTTATTTCGATGGGGGAAAATTGAACGAAACGAGGCGGCGAAAATCGTCCGCAAAACAACCGCAAAAGGACAGTGTTGATTTTGGATATATATTGTTATAATTTCAATTAAATAGGGCAGTTTTGTTTATCAAACGAAGAAAATAAAACGAATCGGGTTTATAAAAAATATATTTATTTAATTATTTGTAATTCATTTTACATTTGTATTGTCTAAACCCATAGAATATTGCCAATTCTTTATGTATTTACACATTATATCCAAGGAATTCGTGTTCACACGGAATATAAATAATGACTACTTATTCATATTTTCCGAATTTTGTCCCGGAATGTCTTGAAATTATTCTAATAAATGGAGCTTAAACATTCCTGTCTTTTTTGTGCTACTTTAATTAACAATTATGAGAACATTTTTTAAAAATGTGCATAAAAAAACTGTAAAATTATCAAATAATCACATTAAAAATGTACATTTCACCATTTATGTTAGTCATGAGTATTGCTTACGTGGTTATATTAAATCAATGCATCATCAAGAGATTCGATGAAAAAATAAATATTTACAAAAGTTTCACTACATATATTTTAGACAAGTTTAGCTACAATTTTGTAAAGCTTTAATCACTAAAATTGAACTCTTTGTTCATGCTATGCTTTATAGATATTCATTCAAGAACATACAAACTGTTTCATATGCAAAATAACATATTGGTGTATGCTTTCGGAATAATTTACTATTATAACACCAGAAATTGAATAAA
>LQRL01176163.1:14999-25874 GCA_001703475.1 Hydroides elegans
ATGTTGTTTTTTTAGACTTAATGAAAGACGCTCTATAGGTGCAGTTAAATGTGCCCGTTCAAATCAGCGATTTTTAGACTTAATATAAGGCGTTCTTTTGATGCAGTTAAAATATGCCCATTATAATAAGCGAGGTCGGGGCCTGTTTATATTCGCTGAATGTCTATAAAACTATTGAAATGTAATTTATTAGATGCAAAGCTGAAGATTTAAATTCTTACTTCTTGTTGGTTTTGAAATTAACAATATCAAAATCAAGCATGTTTGTCGCAAAATATTGTATGTTTATTTTCCCCTAAAAATACCTGCTTCATTTTTTGTGCACGAATTTAGCCCATAATATGGGCTTTCCGCCAGAGCTTTTAGCCCTAGTTTCACTGTCCTCGTCAGCTGCCCTCCAAATTTTCGGTGTGATTTTATATATAGCAATCATGCTTATATAATCATATTTATAAGCAATCATGCTTATATCAGCATATATAAATTGAGCTTACTGGTCTCTTCAGTGGTAGTTCTTGGGAGCCAAGTGTGTTAGGATATGCTTATCTAAGCAATCATGCTTATATAAGCATATTTCTTAATTTAAGTAAAAATGAGGTTTTGCTTCACTTGTTTAGTCAGTTGTCGTGCAAAAGCATTTTGGGTATGCTTTTGTAAGCAATCATGCTTATATAAGCATATTGTATGAAATTAGAAATTGATCAACATTTTGCTTACTAGTCATGTCAGTTGCATTTAAAATGAAGTGTGCGAGAATGCAATATGATTCTTGTGTTCTTCTGCATCATATGATTTTGCTGGTGCTTTAACCTTATGCAAACATTGTGCCATTATGGCCTTAATGTTATTTACAGTTTAACTTATTATGCAATATTTTGCCCGGAGACGGGTCTCAAACCAATAATGTTAGATTGGCCTGATCAAAAATTTATAGAGAAGTGTTAACACCCATCTGGGGATCCTGATGCATTTGGAATTGGCATATATAAGTAATCGTGCTTATATAAGCATATTTGTTATGTAAGTTAAATAATGTATTTTGTTCCACTGGCCTTGTCAGCTGCGTCTCAAAAGTATTTGGGATGTGCTTTTATAAGCAATCATGCATATATAAGCATATTTTTATGTAATGAAATGATCTTTGCTTCACTGGCCGTGTCAGTTGCCTCTCAAAAGCATTTTGGAAGTGCTATGTGAGCTCTTGCTTATAAAAGCATATTTTCCATAATTTATAAGTCGAGGATGCTTTTGCCAACTGGTCTCGTCAGTTATCTTCAGAATAAAGTGAATGATAATGCAAGATGTTTCTCTGTTTTTTTATCACATGATCCTGTTTATTAGTTATTTATTACCAAGGTTAATACAACTAAATACTGACCATCCTACATCTACGAATTGTTGAAGTTCACGGGGGATTCAAGGTCACTTCTAGTTTTTTCAACTGTTTGAGGCAATACAAGGACAACGAAAATACCTAGAAACTCGATGATGGTATCGAATTAAGACGCGTAAATTAAAATGTGCCTTTTGATATTTTCGACCGAATTTCCCGACCAAACTCCAGCTCGCACATGCACAAAAAAGTCATAATTATGTTTTTTTGTTATTTCACGAGAACGAATAGACCTAACGACTCGATGTTGGGCCAAAATTGAATCGCTTGACCAGTACATAAGCCACATGATATTTTAAACTAAAATCTATCGCATGTTAAGAATTATCATTCTTCAGGCGATATATTGTCAACAGTGAATCATTTATACGAATAATCAGTTATTACCTAATATGCTTACAACTTAAATAAAAACTGCGAACAATAAGTCAGGATAATAATGTTATTATTAGTTTGAATTTATGAGATTGCGTTAGAATACTTGAGCAATTCTTCAGGATTTGTACCACAATATTTTTCTCAATATGAGTCAAGCCTGTTGACCTCGCATTTGCATAATAGATATTGTAGCCATCTGTGCCTATATTATAGAATGGCTTACGCCACAAAGCTAATATAGGGAAAATGAATCCATCATTTTATAATACCGTATATGACCGCACATCCAGAGGATATTGTCTAGGCAGTATCCTATAGATTGGCCTCATTTAATAAAGTGATATGCTTATATGGGTTAGATACATTCAACGTATTGAACTGAGAACGTCTTTGACCGTGATCGTGATTATTTCCTTGATTTTATTTTGCAAACCACTTTTACATTCAACATAGTAAATTAACCCTGCTGTTTATGCAAAACGCTTTTTTGCCTTATTGACATTTGTGTGTGCGTGTGAGAAAGCGTCTGGATATATTACTTTTCATACAAAAAAACAATGTAGTCACAGGCGCAAACCATAGCATCGATATCATAATTGTGGGTTCAGGTACCCGAGTTGAACGCGGGTACCAAACGACCCGAGATACCCGACACAGCCCTAATAAATATTGCCAAGAATAGTTTGGCGTAACAATTCGTTTGTGTCACCCTAATTGTTGATTTAAATAAAAAGTAAAGTAAACGACGAATACCGTTATTACTGGTGTATAATCCCCACCGGTTTATAGCCCGCATCCCATGAAAATTAGGAATTATGTTTCAAAATCCTATGTATAACCCGTGTCGGTATATAATCCCTTAATTTTCATTTCTACCGATTGTATATTTTACCCTATTATCCCATAAACACAATAATACAAGCCGTTAAGCATAGCACAAGCTCAAATTTAATAGTATATAGTTCATTTTCGTTTTGTCAAAAACAAAATTTAATTATATTTTACGTGAAGATCCAAAAACGAGCGGTTCATGTTTTTGAAATCGGTGTATTACCCGCACCGTTGTAGAACCCGCATGCAGGTGTTTTGTATGAACAAATCAGTGTATAACCCGTGGGTTATACACCGGTAATTACAGTAATGAGAGTGTCAGATTGAACCTGTAGCTAATTTTGATTATGAAAACAAAGCGTTTCGTTTTTCGTTTAACGTAGTTGAAATCGAAATGGCCGACTTCTCAAAAGTGGCCCTAACGCTATGTCAACATTTTTAATGTGAGTTATTACTATCAAAAAGTTGTGCAATATATCTATTTACTTTTTACCTAGAATAAATAAGATACAAAGCTATATTGATACCGAATTTGATTATTTTATCTTCATCAAAACTTGATTAATCACAAACATGAAGTTAAAAGTAACTATAGTTAACTATAGTGGAATTTGTTACATATGGCCAGCTAATACATAAATAACACATCGAGTACTAATGTTTTCTAGTATAGTTTACAAGCTATTTAAATGTCATCACATCACACAAGCTACATAATTGTACACAAAATAAAGCTTTTATAAATAAATAATAAATATGCAGAAAAAATAGAATGAGATAAAACACTGTGATGTATTGCCACACATATTCAATATTGTATAATGATCCACTTGTTGGCAAACATCACATTGTACACAAAATAAAGCTTTTATGAATAAATGGTTAATAAACACTAGATTAGAATGTGATCAAATACTGTGATGTATTGTCACACATATTCAAAATAATATAAAGATCAACTTGTTGGCAAACATCACATTGTTTTTTGTATGTGTTAAATTTTACATTTCACAGGTGTCAGTTCATAACTTTAAATTTACCTTTAAGCGCTTGTTTAATTTATGCATTAATTTCGAAAACATAACGTAGTTTGTTATCAAAGAAATTGCCAATTTATAAATGCAATACAATCTTCTTTGCAATCGGTATAAAACGGTGTCAATTGATTTTGTAATTTGTAATTGTAAAATAGAAGTGCCATCTTGTATCAAAATTTGATTTTTTACATGTAAAAGTTGATTAAAATGAAACTTAAGGACAACCTTCACGAGCCTTAAGACGAAAATCATATTTGAGTTTTACGATAAGGATGCATTCTATAAAAAAAAAACATTTTTATCGGACAAATAGGGATTGGAATGGTGTGGGCAGATAATAAAAAACATCAATCGACCAAGCTTGCCATTAACGCCTGTAGCACGGCACTTTGATCTTTTAGAGCTGAGTTACAGCTTTTTATAACTGCCCTTCTTGACAAAAAATATGACCCTCTTTAACAAGTAAACTAACGACTTACTGAAGTTAGTCAAATCAATTCAATTTTGGGAGGTAAATTATGTTACTCTCAAATGTTAAATTCTTTATGTTTTCTTTAATTGATTCTTATCTAGTACTATTGCGGCATCTCATATATTTTGTACCAAATCAAAGCCAAGAATGTTGCAATTTCCAAAAACGCCAGTCGCATATCGCAAGGACGTCTGACAGCCGAGCTACATCCACTTCATTTCTGTGCATCTTCATAAAATTTGTGTATTGACACTGACACGTATTATTCGGTTTCCTGTCACATTGAATAGGGTTCCGAAATACCCCTATCCATAGATGATACGAATCAGCGAACTAATTCGAAATTTTAGACGCAAAGTTTATCACGACGAAAAAAAGATAAGGCTTCGGCCAAAAAGGTTATTTAGTTTTTGACAGTTACATTCATCCCAAAACATAAAGTCGAAAGGTTCGGGTAAGGGTAAGTCTTACGGAAAAAAATACGGAAAATATAGTTAAAAATTGTAAAAATCGTGTGATTTAAAAACATCATAAACATCCACTTCAATAAGGTTTTTACCATAACACTCCTCCCCAAACGTTGAATAATTCAAATTTATACAAAAGTTCTCCCCAAAACTTAAAACAAAAATTGAATTTATTTTAAAGTCGAAAAGTTAGGGTTAAGGTTACGGAAAAAACTAGTAAGAATGGTGTGATTCAAAAACACAATAAATATCAACTTCAATTTTATTCAATTTTATTCAATTATATTCAAAAGTCGAAAAGTTAGGGTTAGGGTAACGGAAAAAAATGATTAACAATTGCAAGAGGTGTGTGATTCAAAAACATAATAAATATCCACTTCAATTAGGTTTTAACCACTACACTACTCCCCAAAACGTAAATTCGAAAACATCATTAACATCAACTTCAATTAAGTTTGAGCCATTACACTCCTCCCCAAACGTGAAAAAAAAATCAAATTTTATTTAAAAACGAAAAGTTAAGGTATGGTTAGGGTTAGGTATAGGGTTACGAAAAAAAATACTCAAAAATTGTAAGAATTGTGTGATCCAAAACCTCAATAAACATCTATTTTAATTAGGTATTGACCATAACACTCCTCCCCAAACGTTAAAAAATCAAATTTATTCAAAATTCGCAAAGTAAGAATTAGGGTTACGGGAAAAAATAATTAAAAATTGTAAGAATTGTGTGATTCAACAACTGAATAAAAATCCACTTCAATAAGGTTTTAACCAAAACACTCCTCCCAAAACGTGAAAAAAAATCAAATTCAATTTAAAAACGAAAAGTTAAGGTATGGTAAGGGTAAGGTTTACGGAAAAAAATATTAAAAATTGTAAGAATATTGTGATTCAAGAACATAAAAAATATCCACATCAATTATGTTGTAACGATTACACTCCTCCCAAAAACGTTAAAAAATCAAATCTATTCAAAAGTCGATAAGTTAGGGTTAGGGTTACGAAAAAAAACATCATAAACATCCACTTAACCATAACAATCCTCCCTATAACGTTAAAAAATCAAATTTATTTAAAAGTCGAAAAGTTAGGGTTAGGGTAACGGAAAAAATGTATTATTCGAAAACATCAAAAACATAATAAATATCCAATTCATTTAGAATTTAACCTTTGCACTCCTCCCAAAACGTAAAAAAGATTGTAAGAATTGTGTGATTCAAAAACATAATAAATATCCGATTTGATCAGGCTTTAACCATTACACTCCTCTCTAAACGTAAAAAAATCAAATTGTTTCAAAAGTCGAAAAGTTAGCGTTCGGGTTAGGGTTAAAGAAAAAAAAATTGTAAGAATTGTGTGATTCAAAAATATAATAAATATCCGATTCAATCAGGTTTTAACCATTACACTCCTCCCTAAAACGTTAATAAATCAAATTTATTCAAAAGTCGAAAAGCCAGGGTTAGGGTTACGTTTTGTGAGGAGTGTAATTGTTGAAATCTAATTAAATTGGATATTTATTATGTTTTTGAACCACACAATTCTTACAATTGTTAATTATTTTTTCCGCAACCACAATTAAAAATTGTAAAAAATGTTATGATTCGAAATCATCATAAACATCACAAATATCCACTTCAATTAATATTTATCCATTACACTCCTCCCCAAACGTAAAAAAATCAAATTTATTCAAAAATCGAAAAGTTAGGGTTAGGGTCATGGTTAAGGGAAAAAAGATAATTAAAAATTGTAAGAATTGTGTGATTCAAAAATATAATAAATATCCAATTCAATTAGGTTTTAACCATTACACTCCTCCCCAAAACGTAAAAAAAAATATTCAAAAATCCAAGAGTTAGGGTTAGGGTTAGGGTTAGGTTTACGGAAAAAAACAAACTAAAAATTGTAAGAATTGTGTGATTCAAAAACATAATTAATATCTACTTCAATTAGGATTTAACCATTACACTCCTCCCTTAAAATTGGAAAAATCAAATTTATTTAAAAGTCGAAAAGTTAGTGTTAGGGTTAGGGTTAGGGTTACGAAAAAAATATAAGAATTGTGTGACTCAAAAACATATTAAATATCCAATTCAATCAGGTTTTAACCATTGCACTCTCCCTTAAACGTGAAAAAAATCAAATTTATTCAAAAGTCGAAAAGTTAGGGTTAGTGTTAGGGTTACGAAAAAAATAATTAAAAATTGTACAAAAAAAATATGATTCGAAAACATCATAAATATCCACTTCAATTAGGATTTATCCATTACACTCCTTCTAAAACGTAAAAACAATCGAATTGATTCAAAAGCCGAAAAGTTAGGGTTAGGGTTAGGGTTAGGGTTACGGAAAAATGATTTAATATTGTAAGAATGGTGTGATTCAAAAACATACAATAATATACTTCAATGAGGTTTTAACCATTACACTTCTTCATAAACATTAAACAATTTACATTTCTTTAAAAATCCAAAAGCTAGGGTTAGGGTTGGGGTTACGGAAAAAATGATTAAAAATGGTAAGAATTGTGTGATTCAAAAACATAATAAATATCCACTTCAATTAGGTTTTAACTATATCACTCCTCCTCAAAACGTAAAAAAAAATCAAGTTTATTTAAAAGTCTAAATGTTAGGGTTAGAAAAAGTCGAGGGTTAGGGTTAGGGTTGCGGAAAAAGACTAGAAATTGTAAAGATTGTGTGATTCAAAAACATCATAAACATCAACTTCAATTTGAATTTAAGCATTACACTCCTCTCCAAACGTTAAAACATTCAACTTTATTTAAAGTCGAAAAGTTAGGGATAGGGTTAGGGTAAAGTTTACAGAAAAATATGAATTGCAAGAATTATGTGATTCCACAACATCATAAACATCTATTTCAATTAGGTTTTAACCATAACACTTATCCTTTAACGTTAAAAAAATCAAATTTATTTAAAAGTAAAAAAAGTAAGGCTAAGGTAAAGGGTAAGAGTTACGGAAACACTGATTAAAAACGGTAAGAATTGTGTGATTAAAAAACTCAATAAGCATCCACTTCAATTAGGTTTTACCATTACACTCCTCCCCAAACCTTTAAAATAATAAATTTATTCAAAAGTCGAAAGTAAGGGTTAGGGTTATGTTAAGGGTTACGGAAAAATAATAAAATTGTAATTATTGTGTTATTCAAAAACTCAATAAACATCTACTTCAATTAGGTTTTGACCATAACACTCCTTCATAAACGTTTAAAAAATCATTCAAAAGTCGAAAAGTACGGGTAAGGGTTGGGGTTACGGAAAAATAATTTAAGATTGTGAGAATTGTGTGATTCAAAAACTCAATAAGCATCTACTTCAATTAGGTTTTAGCCATTACACTGCTCCCCAAATTTATTCAAAAGTCGAAAGTAAGGGTTACTGTTTTGTTCAGGGTTACGGAAAAAATAATTTAAAATTGTAATTATTGCGTGATTCAAAAACTCAATAAACATCCACTTAAACTTGGTTATGACCATAACACTCCTCCCCAAACGTTGAAAAAATATTCAAAAGTCGAAAAGTTCGGGTTAGTGTTTGGGTTACGGAAAAATAATTAAATATTGTGAGAATTGTGTGATTCAAAAACTCAATAAACATCCACTTCAATTAGGTTTTAGCAATTACACTGCTCCCCAAACTGTTAAGAATTCAAATTGATTCAAAAGTCGAAAAGTAAGGGTTAGGGTTAGGATTTTGGAGAAATATTTAAACATTGTTAGAATCAAAACATCTTAAACATTCACTTGGAATAAGGTTTGAATAAGGTTTGGAAAATAAACTCCTCCCCAAATGTTAAAAAAACTTCAAATTCATTAAAAGTCGGGGTCAGGGTTACGGAAAAAAATGAAAATTGTTAGAATTGTATGTTTCTAAAACATATTAAACATCCACTTCAATTAGGCTTTGACCATTACACTCCTCTCCAAAAGAGGTAAAAAACTTCAAATTTAATTCAAAGTCGAAAAGTTATGGTTATATATAGGGTTACGGGAAAAAAATCAACATTGTAAAACTTGTGTGATTCAAAAACATCATAAACATCCACGTCAGTTAGGTTTAAACCATTACACTCATCCCCTAAATGTTAAACACTTCAAATTAAGATTTAATTTCGTAAAATTAGGGCTATGGTTAGGGTGAGGGTAAAATAAATGACATACAACGGTCTAAATAAGGTTTTGCACGACAATATTAATGGTTTAAACACAAAGTACCAAATGCTAACCTAATCGACTTACACGCCATGTGGCGCAGTGGACTGGGCGCGTAAGTCACATGTGACTGTCGTATTTTTTCATGGAAGTCTAAATAAATTTGTGTACAGTATGTTATCTATTTAGAGTTATTTCATAAAGCTTATAAGTGAAACACGTAGCTGTTAATTATTAAATAAATTGATTTTAAATGCTTTCCACCTTAAAAAATGCAAAGTCTTAAGTATTAAATGACCGTTGCAAGCTTAAAATGCAAAGTCTTAACTATTGAATGATCTTTGATTAATTGTTTGACTTACACGCCCTGTTTTACGCCACTTACACGCCCTAATTTGTACCAAACCGAATTATGCGGCAACCAGTAATATATTACAGTATAGTTTGTTAATTATAAATTTTCTTAAGAATTAAAAAGGCAAAAATATAGAAAAATAAATGATATACAATTGTTTTAATTGAATTAAGCATGACAATATCAGTGGTTTACACAGAAATACCCAAGGCTAACCTGATCGACTTACACGCCATTTGGCACAGTGGACTGGCGTTGAATTGGGCGTGTAAGTCGGTAGTCACATGTGACTGGCGTATCCTGGCGTGTAAGTCCAAACAAAATAGTTTACAATACGTTATCTATTTAGCGTTATTTCATAAAGATTATAAGTGAAACACTTATTTGTTAATAATTAAATGTTTTGAAATGCGAAGTTTAAAATTACGAAGTCTTAAGTATTGTCTGACTTTAGCTAAATTGTTTGACTTACACACCCTGTTTTACGCCACTTACACGCCCTGATTTGCACCAAACCGAATTATGCGGCGACCAGTAATATATTACAATATAGTATGTAAATTGTAAATATTTTCAAGAATTAATAAGGCAAAAATATTAAAATGAATGATATACAATTGTATAAATGTAGTTTTGCATTAAATCACAAATGGTTTATGCACAAAATACCCAATGCTAACCTGATTGACTTACACGCCATGTGGCGCAGTGGACTGGCGTAAAATTGGGTGTGTTAGTAGGTAGTCACATGTGACTGGCGTATCCGGGCGTGTAAGTCTATAAGTTTATAATAGAAACATGTAGTTGATAATAATTAAATGTTTTAAAATGCGATGCAAGTTAAAAATTGCAAAGTCTTAATTATTAAATGACCTTTGCTAAATTGTTTGACTTACACGCCCTCTTTTACACCAGATGGGACTGGTCTATTTGGGCGTTTAAGTCGAAATCAAAAGGTAGCAATGTTTAAGTTACATCTAAATATTTATTAATCATCAAATCTTATTCAAAACAACCTAATCATTTTTCTTTTTTCTTTCACTAAATGTTTAGTTACTTTTTTATTCATATGTGTTTATTTTTAAAGAGTAAATTTTGAAAAAACGTACCTAGCGCTATAGGTTAAATAAAAATTATATGACTTAATTAATTTCACCAGTTTTTTGCTTAAACAACATTTATTATTGATTTAAAATTGATCTGTAAAATTTAAAATGTAGTTTGAGAAATATTGTAAAAAATACAATTATGGCGCAAAGTTGGGCGTGTAAGTCGAAAGTCACACTTGGGAGATGGAACTGGTGTATTTGGGCGTGTAAGTCGGTAGTCACATGTGACTGGCGTATCTTGGCGTGTAAGTCCAAATATTATAGTGTACAATATTTCATCTATTAAGCGTTATTTCATAATGTTTATAAGTGAAACACGTAGCTGTTAATTATTAGATGTTTTAAAAATGCGATGCAATTTTAAAACTCCGAAGTCTTAAGTATTAAATTATATTTGCTAAATGTTGTGACTTACACGCCCTGTTTTACACCAGGTGGGACTGGTGTATTTGGGCGTGTAATTCGAAATCAAAAGTTAGCAATGTTTAAGTTATATCTAAATATTTATTAATCATCAAATCATATTCAAAACAACCTAATCATTTTTCTATTTTCTTTCTTTAAATGTTTAGTTACTTTTTTATTCATATGTGTTTATTTTTAAAGAGTAAATTTTGAAAAAATGTACCTAGCGCTATAGGTTGAATAAA
>LQRL01176167.1:17342-32690 GCA_001703475.1 Hydroides elegans
TAATACAATTGTACAAACATTGTCAATTTAAAGTTGGTATAAATCATTTTAAAAGAAAATAACGTGTATATGAAGTCGGAGTGGACAAATGTGTGTAACTCTCAAATCAATAATAATAGTAATCACATTGTTTTAGCCGGCGTTAATGAAATTTGAGTCCCTCAGTTTTCATTTGAAACCCTTTTTTATCATTTGAATCCCTCACATAACATTTGAGTCCCTCGCAAGCTCGGGCCTCAATTGATATGTAGCGGGCTTCAAATGATAAAATTCGGGCTTCAAATGAAAACATCGGGCCTCAAATATCATTAACGCCCGCTAAAACAACGTGATTGGTATAATGTCCCAATGCGGATAACACTTGATATATTGCTAGAATGTAAAACTTCAATGAAATCGTTTTGAACCCAATTAAGATCCATAAAAGTACATAGCAATTAACATTATCATATCAAGAAGCAACTATAGCAATTTTATATAATTGATGGGAGCGGTACTCACCAGTAACTTCGGTATGGTACAGGCCGTTTTGTGCCGCAACCACGAGACAATTGGACATGCAACACACATCATACACGTAGCCCATGTCTCTGCTTTTGATGTTGTTCACTTGCTTAAGCGTGGCATCATAAACTGTGATCCCACCTCTGTGACACTGATAGAGCTGATTGTCAGTGTGACGAAGGCAGTACGGTTGGTTTGGTATGTCCACTGATGGATAGCGCTTTGAGTAAACGAATACACAACTTGTACTTTTAGACACTATGTTTATCAAAAGCATTGACACGGAAGAAACAAATATTTATAACATTATTTATAATTATGTAAACAAGATAACTCTATTTTGACGTATTAAAGGTAATTAACACACACTGTGTAGATTGAAAAGGTCTATTAAATATAATCTAGTCTACCTACAGGTCCAATTTTTCACCATACGTCTCGGATTGATTTTTAACCTAGTGTCAAAACCATATGGTTTTTTTTAAGAGACAGGTTTGGTTTCTACCTATAGAAAAGGCTAGAACTCATTCCTTTATAAATAGTGGTTAGTTGTTTAACCGTGTTTTTCAGATGTTGTCTATAAGATAGTTGATCAAAGGGTCATAACAGTCTTAGCCAAGCGCCAAGTGAGTGTGTGACATATTCAAATAACGTTTCCATCGATCACACATGTGTAAATAAGTGTTTAAATAAATGCATTTTTAAGCCTTTTGAACATATGTTAATGCGTTGATTTGATGTGAATTACTGTTTTTTTTACCCAAGGTTGTTTGATCTGTTTGACAAAGTGTAAAAGTTGGCGTAGAGTATTCAAACACTTGTGAGAGCCCCCATTTCCTTATTTAAAATGATTGCTAGCATAAACCATATTGATAAAGTAATCCATATCCATAAATGTATACACGCATATACCACCCGAGACTCAAAATGATATATAGACAGTATAAATTCTCTTTCTATAATATTTGTTTGCTGCCACACATACTAACTTCCTGGCTATAAATACATATGTCTGCTATAAAGCTTTGTTTTGTACACTTTTATTGACAATAGAGGACGCCATAAAATCCTAAATAAAAACACCAGTCATTTACTTAGCCTAGTATGAATCATTTGTAAATAAATTGCACAAAAACAATTGTTTATACACAATTTGCACATCAATTCTGTATACTTATATTTGATATTTAAATACTTGATGTGAGAGATTCCTTCATATTTTAGATAAGATTTTAATTTGCCTGTTTCTTAACCTTAACAGAATAACAATATATCAAAATATCAACAATATATATTATTTGTACCTCTTGAGTTATGCTTCCACCGTTGATCTCCAAGGTCACAACGTTCGCACTCCATTCCTGTAGACGTTGCAGCTTTATTGTGATGTTCGTAATACACCTCTCTGGGGATATTGTCTTTCTCACCAATTCATTAGCCTGCTGTATAGCGTTGGCTCCATCAATCGCCAATTTTGAATCATTCTTCATGATAGTTTCTAAGAAAGCTTGATATTTTGTCTCAAGTCCTTTGACCTTTTTGATATGCTTTGATATGTTCCGATCGCGAACGGAAGAAAACTCTTCGGTTCTCGTTAGGATATCGTGGTCAATGCGATTGAATTTATTGTTGATTTCCAATATACACTGGTCGCGTAATTCTTTTGACTGTTTCAGTGCCATACAGCGGACATTATGTGTATCCTTCTTCTCAACTTGGAGTGCTTTGATATACGTGTGGAATTCGTCGATTTTAATTTTTAGACGGTTTATCTCAGCTTGAAGCAATGACTCAATCTGTTCGTTTTTTGTCGATAATTTTTCGAGGTGATGATCTTTCGCAAACGTTATGTTGAGATGAATCTTCTTACATGGAGTACACATCCACTGTTTGCATTCTATGCACCAAAATGCAATGGGTTTGTCATTGCAATGCTCACATTTCTTCGGGGCAGTGACAATGTGTTCGATAGGAGCTGAAGGTTCAGGATGTGAATATGCAGTTGCTGCTACCAATTGTTTGTTAAATTCCTCTTGAAGTTCATTAAATGCCTGAACGAAATTTTCTGTTTGAAAATCGTGAACGATTTGAGTTAAATCACAAAATTCCTGGCAAATCGGACACCGTAACTTGGTACCTCTTTTCAGTTCGTGTATACATGCCTCACAATACGAATGACGACACGGTAAGAGTTTTGGGTTAATGAATATCTCAAAACATATTCTGCATTCTTTTGCTCTTTCTGCCATTGTTGTTTGTTACAATGCAGTTCTGTTATTACATGTTTATTTCTGGATTGTTATAAGATCAATCTCTGTCTAAAAACGAATAATCGCATGCTATTTTATAGACAATTATTTGTTTACTATAATATTGCATGAAGTTATAGATAAAGATTGAAGTTTAAATTAATGAAAGAAGTTATGTCATATGTATGAGTTATGCGCATACTTGCGGCCGCATGTATCAATTAACAACAGATTTAAAGTAGATGTAAAATTACAATTGCTGATTGCGGAATCCCTAGTGTAAAACTGTATATTAATATATACCAGTATCGTTTTGTAAATTCTAAAATTCAATTGTATTCCTTCAAGCTTTAAATGTATTTCTTGACTTTCAACCCCTATCTGATTTATTTGAACACATGTTTATTTAATATTGTACATATGTTTTTCACTCTTACGTGAAATAAGAGGTAGTAATTTTCCTTTTTGAAAACAAATCCTAATGTTTTAATTTCAATTATGTAATAAATGTAATACCTGACGTGTTGCTTTGCAGGTATTTCAACAAAACAAACACTTGGACATTCAGATGTAGTCGTTTGGAACACATTCGCAAATGCAATAATCGATCAGATGAACCCAATGATCATTTTAGATTGGCACTATACGAATGTTACGGATATTTTGATCTTTGCGGAGCATGAATAAGAAAATGTGGAAAATATTAACTAAATGTGAGTATAAAAATCATGATTTGAATGCTGCATTTGTATAGTTTATTTGTATAGTTTCGTTTGTATAACACAGCTGCAAGCAATGAAAACTCTTCTACTAAAACAAAGAGATCACAAGACCGTTATTATTTTGTTTATAAATTATCTCGTAAAAGACTCATAAACAAATATTTGAATGAGACACAAAAAAGTGCGAATATAATTATAATAATTTACTTATAATATAAGCGTCCAAATTAAACGTTGTTCTTTTTCTGATAAATTAACAGGCATGCAAATAATAAGAATCAATATCTACGAGTGCTCCTGAATTTACTATTAACGTTGTACTGGGTTCAAAATGCCATTGGGACAATAAATCATCGTTCATTAATAATATAAAAACCCATATAACCTAACTATTTTTGCATAAAGTATATAATTTATAGGTCAAATCATTACTGTACTTGTCATTGTTTTTTCATCGTCAATAATATAGTATTTTACCGCATTCCATGAAACAATAGCTGTTTATCGACGAATTATTTTGATATATGGAACGTTAAATCAAGCGTTATTTAGAATAATTCAAGCTTGTGCTCCTGCTCAATCTCGTGCTCATGCTTACAATCTAATCAAGAGGACACCACAAGCGGTTTCGCATAAAACTATTTTGGCCTTACTTGCGTCTTGGGGCTTTAGGAGTATCTTCTTGTGTTATGATTTCTTGATTATGACTGCATATGACCAGAAAAGGTTTAGCTATTTACTATAATTGTTTAAAATTGAATAATATGCAGATATTTTATAATTGATTTATTATCAAATGATTTATGCAACAAAAAGAAGACAAAACAAAAACAAAAATTAGAACTTGTTTAAGTCTACAAGCAAATTGCAAGTACTAGAGGGAATTACGGAATTATGGAACAAAATTCCGCCATACTTTGTGTTTGTATATATTTTATTCATTGATCCAGAGTTTTATAATGGACTTAAATTATCTTAAACGATGGGTGTATATATTAGCTATGAATACTAAAAAAACCTTATAATAGAAACCGTTACTGAGATATCAGCATTCTTACACACATAACTGGGTTCAGGCCCATTATACATAATGGAACAATATTAATACTTTAACAATGTAAGACATGTGGCATACTTTAAAGATGACAGTTTGTTTTTATTTTACAAACTTGTTGGACTTCCAAGACTATGACTTTGGTAATATATCGTTAACATAATGAAATATGATCAACGTTGTGAATAGACTAGATCTATTATTAACACTCCCCAGATCTCAAATATTTTCTATCAATAGAATATAATAAAAACCGTCTTAATATTTTTCTATGCAATTCTATCGTGAATATGTCTCTAAGGTACATAAGAGGTCTTTATAGAAGTATAATTATATGTACTATATCTTAGTATACGGTAAAATATTTGGTTCACTATTCAAGATTTTATTATTATATTAGATTGTTAATTTTGTATGAATTATTCAGTACAAAAAAATAATGTTTTCTATAGCAATAATTAAGGCTGTATGACCCTCATCCATAATCAGAATTATACCATTCCAAATTTATGGTAGTGAATGTGTCTTAACACATTAGGTCAACTCGTTCCATAATTGTATAATCGGATTTTGTTCACTTGAAAACTTTTTTTTCTATTTCATCATTTTGCTTGTTAATATGAGTAAACTAATATTATATTATTCAAGGAGGATATCTATACCTATATTTTGTAATATTAATCTAAGTTAGATGGTGTTGAACCAAAGGGTACTGTGCATTCAAACACAGGACAGGGCGAAATTTTGTTCCATAACTCTGTAATATCCTCTACTTTTCGAAATTGGTTGTATTAAAGTCTGTAAAGCAATTGTAATATGATGTTTGAGATATTGTGGTAAATATGTCGTCAGGTGTTTTTTTGATCGAGTCAGACACATTAAATAACATCCTTGTTTTGCAAATGCTATCAATTATTTTCTTAATATACTTTTTATAATAGAAGCTTTGAAGTCGCTCGATAAGAATATCATGGTTCACAATATCAAAGGCGGCGGATAAATCGAGTAAAGTTAGCAAGATTACCCGGCCGCTATCCTTGTGCATCATGATATCATTTTGCACTTTTAAGAGGGCGGATTCTGTAGAATGCAATTTCCGGTACGCACTTTGTAGCGGTTCGTCAAGTCCGGACCGGACGGTAATTTTTAAGTTCACGATCTAATCCCTGTTTTTTTTTCAAAAGTGGAGTAACAATAGCTGATTTATATAACCTTGGCATGACTCCCTTGCTAAGAGAGCTATTCACTATATTCATAATGACCGGTGCCAGTTGATCCACACATGATTTCACCAAAAAGGTAGGGAGGGGGTCGAGAATGCATGATTTTGCTGGAGATGCTCGTATAAGCGCTTTGGTGTTTCCAAGACAAAGAGGTGTGAAAGTACTAAAATTAGGGACCTCAGAAGCATTTGCATTGTTTTCGGTGGCGTCCGGTGTAAACGAGCCGACGATATTGTCAATCTTAGTTTTAAAATAAGAAGCGAAATCGTTTGCCAACGTTTCTTTTGATGTATGGTCTAGTAAGGGAGTGCAGAATTTCTTGTTTTGTAGTTTACCCACAATTCGAAACAGTTGTTTTTGATCGGACTCATTTTTACATATTTCTGTATTGTAGAACTCCGCTTTTTTCCTAGATAAGAGGCTATTGTATTTGGCTTTGAAACAATTATATCCATCACGATATTTTGAATCGGGGCCACACAGTTTACTTTTTAAGCGCTCTAGCTTTCTCACCTCTTGTTTGAGAGATTTCAGTTCCTGGTCATACCAAACATGCATTTTGCGATTCCGGACCAATTTTGTAACGAGTGGAGCGTGTTTGTCCAGCAGACCCGCGAGCTGTTGGTTGTATTCATTTACTAAAATATCCAGGTCTTCCGAGGGATTCTGTATAGGATTTGTTTTAACCTGGTTTCAAAAGCATATGGTTTCTAAAAAGAGACAGGTTTGGTTTCTACCTATAGAAAAGGCTAGAACTCATTCCTTCATATATAATGATTAGTGGTTTAACCGTGTTTTGCAGATGTTGTCTATAAAATAGTTTATCAAAGCGTCATAACAGTCTTCTAAGCCGAGGGATTGTGTGACATATTCAATTAACATTTCTATCGATCTTGCATGTCTAAATTAGTATTTGAATATATACATTTTTTAAGCTTTGTAAACTACTGCTAATGCATTGATTTAATGTGAAATGTTGTTTTTAACCTGATCTGGTTGACACAATTTAAAAGTTTGCGTATAGTATTCAAACACTCGTAAGAGCCCCCATTACCTTGTTTAAAATAGTTGCTAGAAAAACTCATATTAATAATGCATATCCATAAATTCATACATGAATATATCACTCTAGACTCATAATAATATATAGACAGTATAAGTTCTCTATCTATAATACTTTTTATTGCTTCCTCAACCCCTAACTACCTGGATATATATGCATATGTCTGCTATAAATCTGTGTTTTGTACACTTTTATTGACAATAGCGGGCGCCATTTAATTCTAAATAAAACCACCAGAGTCGTTTACTTAGGCGTATATGAACCAGTTGTAAAGAACCTTGCACACAAAAAATAGTTTATATATAATTTGCACACAATTTCTGGATACTAAATCAATTTCAAGAGCTAAACTATCTAGTCAGGACTTGATTTAGAACTGTGAAGCAAGCATGATCTTTGAATTTCTGATGTGAGAAGAGTTTGTTTCATATTTAAAATTGTATTTTAAACTTGCCCGAATCTGAACCTTAATAGAATGAACAACATAATATAATTATGATATGTAGAATCCGTACCTCTTGCGTTATGGTTCCTCCGTTGATCTCCAAGGTCACAGCGTTTGCACTCCATTCTTGTAAGCGTTGTAACTTTATTGTGATGTTCTTAATACACCTTTCCGGGGATATTGTCTTTCTCACCAATTCATTAGCCTGCTGTACAGCATTGGCACCATCAATCGCCAATTTTGAATCATTCTTCTTGATAGTTTCCAAGAAAGCTTGATATTTTGTCTCAAGCTCATTGACCTTTTTGCTATGCTTTGAAATGTTCCGATCAAGAACGGAAGAAAATTCTTCTGTTCTCGTGAATATATCGTGGTCAATGCGGTTGAATTTATTGTTAATTTCCAATATACACTGGTCGCGTAATTCTTTTGACTGTTTCAGTGCCATAAAGCGGACATTATGTGTACCCTTCTTCTCAACTTGGAGTGCTTTGATATACGTGTGGAATTCGTCGATTTTAATTTTTAGACGGTTTATCTCAGCTTGAAGCAATGACTCAATCTGTTCGTTTTTTGTCGATAATTTTTCGAGGTGATGATCTTTCGCAAACGTGATGTTGAGATGAATCTTCTTACATGGATTACACATCCACTGTTTGCATTCTATGCACCAAAATGCAATGGGTTTGTCATTGCAATGCTCACATTTCTTCGGGGCAGTGACAATGTGTTCGATAGGAGCTGAAGGTTCAGGATGTAAATATGTAGTTGCTGCTACCAATTGTCTGTTAAATTCCTCTTCAAGTTCATTAAATGCCTGAACGAAATTTTCTGTTTGAAAATCGTGAACGATTTGAGTTAAATCACAGAATTCCTTGCAAACCGGACACTGTAACTTTGTACCCCTTTTCAGTTGGTGAATACATGCTTCACAATACGAATGCCGACAAGGTAAGAGTTTTGGGTTGATGAATATCTCAAAACATATACTACATTCTTTCGCTCTATCTGCCATTGTCGTTCATTACACGTAGTTCTGTAGTAGTTCTGTAAATATTTTTATAATTCTAAATTGTTAAAAGATCAGTATCCGTCTATGAATGAATACTCGTGTGCTATTTTATAGAAAAAAGTATATGTTTTCTATAATATTGCATAAAATTATAAATTAAGTTTGAAGTTTAAATAGATTATAGGAGTTATTTCATATGTATGAATTATGTGCATACTTGCGGCACCATGTATCAATTAATGACGGGTTGAAAGTAGATGATAAAATTAGTTTGTTTTTCAATATATCAATTAGCATAAAGTATATTTTATTCATTTATTTATATTATCATTTTGCAATTTATATCACGTACAATTGCTGATTGCCAATTTCCTAGTGTAAAATTATATATGAATTTATACCAGTGGCGGTTTGCAAATGCTAAAATTAAATTGTATTCCTTCAAATTTTAAATGTATTTCTTGACTTTCAACCCCTATCTGATTTAATTGAACGCATGTTTATTTAATATTGTACACATATTTTTCACTTTTACGTGAAATAATAGGTAATAATTTTCCTTTTTGAAGACAAGTCCTGATGTTTTAATTTCAATTATGAATAAAGGTTATGCCTGATGTTGCTATGCAGCTATTACAACAAAGCAAGCACTTGGACATTCAGATGTAATCGTCTGGAACACATTTGACAAATGCAATAATCGATAAGATGAACCCAATGGGCGTTTTAGATTGGCACTTAACGCGCGAATGTTACGGATATTTAAATCTTTGCGGAGCATGAATCAGAAAATGTGAAAAATATTAACAAAATGCTGGTATGTATAAAAATCATGATTGCATTTGTATAGTTTATATATATATATATTTATATAACACAGCGGCAAGCAATAAAAACTCTCCTACTAAATTAAAGATATCACAAGACCGTTATTTGATTTTATCTCGTAAAAGACTCATAAACAAATATTTGAATGAGATGCAAACAAAAGTGCGAATATATTTATAATAATTTACTTATAATATAATCGGCCAAATGAAACTTTGTTCGGCCAAATGAAACTTTGTTTTTTTTCTGATATATTTATAGGCATGCAAACATTAAACAAGAATCAAAATCCACGAGTGCAACTGTATCTACTATCAAAGTTGTGTTCGGTTCAAAATGCCATTGGAACAATGAATCATCGTTTCATTAATAATTGAAAACCAATATGCCTTACTATTTTCGTATAAAGTATATAATTTATAGGTCAAATCATTACTGTACTAGTCATTGTGTTTTCATTGTCAATAATATAGTATTTTACCTCATTCCATGAAACAATGGCTGTTTATCAACGAATTATTTTGATATATGGAACATTAAATCAAGCGTTATTTTGAATAATTTAAGCTTGTGCTCCTGATCAACCTCGTGCTCATGCGTACAATCTAATCAAGAGGACACCACAAGCGGTTTTGCATTAAACTATTTTGGCCTTACTTGCGTCTTGTTGTTTTAGGAATATCTTCTTGTGTTATGGTTTTTCTACTATGATTGTACATGACTAGAAAAGCTTTTTGCTATTGATTATAATTGTTTAAAATTGTATACTATGCAGATATTTTATAATTGATTCATTATCTAAAGATTTATGCAACGAACAAAAAGTGAATAAAGACAACATTTAGAAATTGATTCAGTCTGCAAGCAAATTGCAAGTACTACTTTTCGAAATTGGTTGTATTAAAGTCTGTAAAGCAATTATGATATGATGTTTGAGATATTCTGGTAGATATGTCGTCGGGTGTTTTTTTCCGATCGAGTCAGACACATTAAATAACATCCTTGTTTTGCAAATGCCATCAATTATTTTTCTCAATATATTCTTTTATAATAGAAAATATCTTGTGCCTTATTCGCCCACAATATGTTTTAAAATCGAGACCAAACTATAAGTCGTAATATTTTCTAGCTGATTTTATATCATTGTATTTTGTAAATTGAGTGTGATAATGAATTAGAATTCCTAAGCTAGGTGATTCATATTCACGCATTTATAAATGTGAGAGTTAACTCTACTCATTCTGACTACTTTTATCAAAATGAAATTGCCGCAACAAAAATTAGGGACATCAACGGCGTAAATATATGTTGTATTTTACATTGCGGTCTCTAGAAGTTCGCATAAGTGGATATTGGATTCCGCTCAGAGCAAACCTTTTAGTTTATAGAGTGATAATGACTTGTCATCTTACATTTGGATCATGTCAATGCAACAATAAATGCGAAAAATATAACTATGTACTTATCTATAAGACATATCGTCGATAAGTATAATTAACATAATCATTCGTGAGAAAAAAACAAATGCAATGTATCTGACTTGATGTATATCTAAAGCGTATCGCACTTGTTAGAAAAAAAGATATACAAAGAAACATTATCCATTTGACCATTCGATTTTGAAGGTATCACATTTAACGCCGGATCCGCTCGACTGATGCAAAGTCTACACGACGGCCGATCTCAAGTCGACAGGTAATAAAACCTTTAAAGTAAATGAAAAGCTGTTCGTTCGCAATTGATCATCATTTGAATTAATGTTAAATTCTGCCTTCCATTCAGTCTACCCACATTCCTCTATGAATGTACGCGGCGATGCTATGAAATATCCTAGTGAATCTTATCAAGGAGTATTTTCAGCAAGGGTTACCTTAATCGCAAATTAACAATGAGCTAAATGATAAGGTAAAGTGAAACAATTAATGGATTTTTCCAAGTCCACAGCTGGTGTCAAATAAAAAAAGGTAGTAACTAGCATTTTTGGAATAAGAGTATATCTGCAAACCATATTACGAATTTATTTCACATGTATTCAGTCTATCAGCATTGTCTTATATGACCGTTTACATGACCGTATCTATACCGCCAATTTTTACATTGGCAAAAGGTCACAGAAATATACAGAAAATATTTCATCGCCCTCCTTGAAATAATGGAAACGGTCGCAATATTTTTAGCCAATCTAGACACGAGATGGGTCACGTTATTAAGCATGTCACATGACATTTGTCTAAGTTAAGCCATAAAAATGAAGTCACGCATTTTATTAATAAAACCCAATTTGTCAGTATTGTTTGTAGAAGAAATTATAGAAGATTTTTTATACATTTATTCACTCAAGTCTAACAGTCTATTAGTGTACATATCTGCTGTTATACATTTAAAAAATATAAATGTCTTAGAAAAATTGCGTCCTGATAAAAAAATAATCCATTTTTTTCGCATTTATTTCATTACAATAAACGTTATAAAAGAAAATGTATAAGATTTATTTAAATTTAATAATAACGTTTTGAAGTAGAGTATTGATTGTAGCCTTAAATCTGGGTGATTAAAACATTTTACTCAGTTTCATCTAAATGTCCTTTACCGTTTGACACCAGCCAGTAGTTAGAACGTTTAATAGGGAAAAAGTACGAGCTTTGATTTGAATTCCGGAGGGTAGGTACTGTTGTACGCCTTTGCAACTATGATTGTTTTTTTTTTTCTATAAAAAAAAAACAGTATACACGATGTTATCGTGACGTTACAATTCATATGTAGTTAAACGTGCTCTACAATTAAAACCATCAGAAATATAATAATTCCCTTTTACATAAATTATTCTTTTATTTTTTATTACTTAATAAATTTAATTGTTCTTAATTAAAAAGAGAATCTTATCATTTATCATATTTATCATACTTCTTGGTTTACCCAATAATTTATATTCAATTTCAATTTGTGAACATCGTGAACATGGTGAACCATATACATGTATGTTAGACTGTAACATCGTGAACCTCGTGAACACGGCGAACGAGTAGTAGGGTATGTTTAGAACCGTGAACCTGTCTAACATCGTAAACCTTCGTGAACATTTTCGAGTTCTGGACATACCTCCCATTCTGGGCAACCAGGAATACCTATCGTACACAATACAATTTGGGTCGCTGGTTCTAATACTTGTGTTATGGTCTCATTTCTTTGTGGATGACTCAAAATTATGGAACACGATAAATCCGCGATCGGTGTCAGACCACTTGTGTTCTATTAGGTCTATGAAATACAGTATAAAATCGATTTCTGGGTGGATTATTTCCATACTTAACTCCAGTTTCATAAAGATAAGACAGAGTTTATGATCATAACAGGTAGGCGAAATGATAAGCGCTTTTGTGTGAATCAGCTCAACCCCGGGAGGGGGGGGGGTATATCAAAGCATCACAAACTTTAGAATTGTGTGCTTGGCGGCCTCGTCATTACAAGCGCGATAGAAGAGGCCACATAAAGATAAAGCTAGAAGAAAAACTAGAATGATAAGGTGCTCTAAAGAGCACACCTATCTGCAATCTTTTTCCTTTAAATACATATTTGACTTTGTTAAATATTTCATATAATCTGGAAAAGGTTTGTATACAGAATAGGGTGCATTGGTACTATATAAGTTTAAACCCTTATTCAAGTGCGCAACAGTCAAGATATGGACATTAACTATTAAAAACAATTATATGACTTGAGGTACTGTATGCTTTGAGTATTGATTATGTGTCACAGGGTTTTTATAGCGAACGCTGCTCTTGCATAAATTCATCTCCAGTTATTGATCGTATGACGTCAGTGACGGCACTACAGTGTTTTTCAGTGAGGCGATTAAAAAGGCATTTGAGAGCAAGAGTTGGCTTTTTTTGGTAAATAATATGTATATAATATAGTAGATTGTGACCAAAACCACCTTTGCTCCACGTTCGACACATTTTTTTAATATTATTATAAGTATTTCACTGAGTTTTTCTATCTTTAACATATCGAAAAAGGGATCACGGGAAGGGAGGTGTATTTGTCCCTTAAACACCGAGTGATCACAATGCCTGCAAATTTTCGTAAACGAAAAGATTGCAGATAAAGATAGATAGGTATTGAAATAGATAGATATATATTAAAATTGATAGATGGATATATAGATATATGGATAGATAGATGGATAGATAGATAGATAGATAGATAGATAGATAGATAGATGGATAGATATATAGATAGATAGATAGATAGATAGATAGATAGATAGATAGATATATGGGTATATAGATAAATAGATAGATAGATTTTGTGCGATATATCAGAAAGACAACCAGCGTAGTTTTAGTAACATTAGCCAAATAAGTGAATCATTTTCTATTTTTAAAGATTCGTAATTACAGAGATAATTATAAAATATAAACTATCCCTTATAAATACACACGAATAAAGATAATCAAATCGCATGTTAGTTGATTAATTAGTAAAGTACTGTCAAGCCCTGAAATTGGTTAAAGTCTGGGCGATAATATAGGTTAGGCAATTTATTAGGCCCCAACCCCAACGTTGGGGGCCTATAGAGTTGGGGTGTCCGTCCGTCCGTCTGTCCGTCCGTCTGTCATCGCTTTCTTGTACGGGCTAGAACTTTTGAACGGAAGGTCATAGAGACTTGGTTATAGGCTCAAATGAAAGGTCTTGGTCCGTAGATGTGCCTTTTGACCATTTCGGTCAAACACACCCCATCGGAAGTGGTCAAATTGGCCAAAATAGCCCAAAATAGCGGGTTTTCAAGACTTGAGCTTGTACGGGCTAGAACTTTTGAACGGAAGGTCAAAGTGACTTGGTTATAGGCTCAAATGAAAGGTCTTGGCCCGTAGATGTGCCTTTTGACCATTTCGGTCAAAAACACCCCACCGGAAATGGTCAAATTGGCCAAAATAGCCGAAAATAGCGGTTTTTCAAGACTTAAGCTTGTACGGGCTAGAACTATTGAACGGAAGGTCATAGAGACTTGATTATAGGCTCAAATGAAAGGTCTTGGTCCGTAGATGTGTCTTTTGACCATTTCGGTCAAAAAACACCCGACCAGAATTTGTCAAATTGGCCAAAAAATAGCGGTTTTCATAGAAAATATATTTTAAAGCTACAAAAACCCATACCCCTTCGAGTTTGGGGCGGTTGGGGCCTGTTCGTGTTTCACAAATACTTCCTTGTTCTATTGGGCGAGTTTGTGTGTGTACTCTTTCTGTACTCGAGCATTTTAGATAGGGGCTTTTACAGAAGCGCTCACGATGCACCATTTGAAAAAGGTTAATTTTCAGTTTTGATGTTAGAACACCATATAAAAACTAAGATTTCCTTGCGTGAAACTTAAAGCATTTATGAGAGAGGAGTGTTAGGGTGCTTCTTATTTTACCTCCACCACTTTCAGTACAACTATTTGGTCAGGGCGGCAGGCTCACATCTTGATTATGTCATCACTAAGTGTAGAATGCATCCCAACATGCACATCCACAGTTAGATGACGCAACTTGCTTGAAATGTCCTGCGAGCATTTCGATGACCATAGCGCGCGTCTTAGTGAGATTAAAGGGATATCAAAGGAGCGGCATCTTTCCCACTGTCTGGCTCTAAACACAGCGGGATAAGTTTTGACAAGAGGAGGGTGGGTTAGTTTAAAACAATATTTTAGCGGCTTTAATATATATAATTATTCTATGAAACTTATATGATGAAAAACTAGAAAGGACTGAGCTAACCGATGGTTATTTTATAATTCTTGTATCTTTAAAAACGCCTTAGATATCCCGAGTTAGAAAACGCCATATTTTTGCAAAATTGCATATGAATACATAGCGCATAAAAGTAGCTGATATTTCTAGGGCGTCTGTTATGTAATCACAACTGCTTAAAATGGCGCTAGAAATGCCTCATTGGTAAAGTTTAAATTGAAGTGTTATCTTCATTTGATTTATTTTATTTGAAGTTGCAATGTTGGATCCTAGATTTCAAAACAACGTTGTAAAGTAGGTTCAGAACGTGATGTTGAATGAATCCTATAAATGACTTGAGTGCCGAACGTAAAAGCTGGAAATGAAGAAATTTAACTTGATTGCAGCAGTGATTGTGTAAGTTATCATGTACAACATAATGTTTTATTAGGCCCCAACCCAAAAGTTGGGGGCCTATAGAGTTGGGGTGTCCGTCCGTCTGTCCGTCCGTCCGTCCGTCTGTCTGTCTGTCTGTCTGTC
>LQRL01176182.1:6041-17269 GCA_001703475.1 Hydroides elegans
ATCGAATAAAACATGGAAACATCATTTGTATTCATACCAATGCCCAAAGGTCCATATATATGGCTGGTTGTCATAGGTATGGATTTGTCTTAACTGGACCAAATCTTTCCTTTTTGGGCTTCTGTACCGTTTTACAAAAACGTATGTTTCGTATAAAAATAATACAACATGTGTTTCAAGTGTCCCCATATTCGACTGACAGATAAATTCAATGTGACTCTACAACTGCTTGACAAAAAGTAGAAATTTCGCGTTTTTCGCATGTTGAGGAGCCTTGAAGTGGGGAAAAAAAGAAGACCGCGCGTTCAGCTTTTCAGAGTGATATTTTTTATCTTTCGATGCAATCTGATCGCAAAGCTACATATAACGCAACACGCCAGATTTGATATGAATAAGTATGTATAACAGCTTCTTTAGTCTGTATTGTCAAGATTCATTAGGAGGCAATCAAACGACATTGTACACACTTTAGTGGCTGAGAGACAAGATACATTGGGTTTGTGACATTAAAGGGTTTAAAACCTTATGTTAAAGTAAAATGAAGGTCATTAAAATACAAAAACGAAAGGGCGTTTTTCAATTTTCAATGGTAAAAAATCATGCATAAATTAAACTCATCAAAATGAAGTTGGTTTCTATTAACAAAAAACATGATAAAGAATGACGGCACAATCTATATAAATTATTAAGGATTTTTATCAGTACTGAGCTACAAGCAAAAACTGTCATTTAAATTATGTTTATAAATTTGCCTTTTCCTTTTTTATTGCCTTTGCAAAAATAGTAGCTCTCATATTCGTAAATTAGGCAATTGGGTGTAGGTTGAAGTGCGGCTTGGCCCCATATTCATTTCAGAGGACATATTCTACTATAGTTTGTCAGTTGTTGGAGCCCGTCTATGCATATAAATGTCATTTAATTGTCAATATTCGAGATTTTTATTGTATGCAATTAGCAAGGAACGAATCCCAAGCCATTTCAAATGCAAGTGATTTAAGGTTATTTGGAAGGTTAATAAACTGTTGATTGAGAATAGGGGTCAAGGAATGAAGGGATACAACGGTGCTCTTTCTGTATATGGCTATCGAATGTTTCGGGCATAAATGTTTACTAAAAGCCAGTACTATTCTGTTTTACGATAAACAAAAATGCGTCACATGATCCCTGATCCATGTCACGTGACAAAATCGAACGTTTATATGAACAGAAGTAGCGCTGCCATAGCAAATGCTCTGCTAGATAACTCGATGGGATTTCGCTATCGGCTGGAACCGGTGGGAATTTTAGGATAGTTTTTCTCAGAACTGCAAAAGTCCACCTAGTAACGTTATAGCACGGAACCCACCAATATATACGAAAAAAAAAAGTATTTTCTGAAATTAGAAAGAGTATAAAGTCTATTTTTTCTTATAACGCTGTTATAAACTTAACTTCATTTCGTTACCAATGGTAAAACTACATAAACCAACCACTTCCCCCCACACCACGCCCTTGCTTCTACATGCTGGTATATGGCGACAGATCATTTCAAAATGCATTTTAAATGTCAAAAAGTCCGATTTCTGCAATTTTGTTTGACCTCCATTTCTGACGTGCGACCCTATACAACATGAGGCGCTTCCATGAAGTAAAGAAATATATCATTTTCCTTGTGCACATACAGACTGTTTGTCATGGGATATTGACAAGTGTCCCTGTGTTATGAGACGTTATGTCAAAACATGCACTTCAAAAACGGTTAACTGAAGGACCTCGGCTAAAGCCCATCGTGTGTACATAGGGATGTACTCAGGATATATATAAAGATAAATATAGGCAAGATACGTTATTGTTTAAAACCATGTTTTAGATAAATATACAGCCATTTATGTGAATATTTCTTCAAAATTAACTACGTTATCGCATAGCGCCATTTTGAATTCTCTGTAAATGCATATTCGAGAATCCCACTCGACAAGGGTCGTCAATAGAACTTCGAATTCGGAGGTGACGTTGAGATGATGACCTATTTTGGTACGAATGTTTTCCGGACGTCCATTTACGTCCCGGAGTACGAAGAGCGTAATTCGTATTGTCTTACTCGGTTGCGACGTTTGTGCAACGTCTTTGCTACGTCAGCGACGATTAAGGACATCTGGAAAACTTTCATACGGGCCCAAAGTAGGGCGTCCGCTCAACGTCCGTGGGCGTGTTGCCGAGTGGGATAGTATAAATAACCGAATCCCGAATTTCGTTCTGATTTTTAGTCAAGAACTCTTTCCATTGTTTGTTGGTCAAACTTTGGCATTTCCTTAATCTCCGCTATCTTTTGATCTCTCCGCCGCGTTAATTTGTTGCCATAAATAGAACACAATGATGCGCGATCAGCTCCCATTCAAACCTTACGTAAACTTGTCAAGCCTATTTCTCATTGCAAAAAACACGGCGTCACCAAATAATAAGACATAAAACCCATGAACGCTGCATGAAGGGAAGTCCTTTTATTATATGAAGATTATTTCATGTCGTCGTCTTAAGTTTTGTCGGTAATTATCGTTTTCATTCTGTTTGGATAACCACTTCTTTGTAAAAAGGGGGCAATGCGCAAGATGTTTTAACGCGAGGGGTGGTCCCTAAATGGGATATCTCAGAATATAAGAAGCGGATCAAGGGTCAGATTTTTATTGATATTGATATATTGATATGCGACGAAGAATGGATCTGATATTTGTGCGAACCTTTATAAAATGAATAAAATATAATTAAGAGTTCAAGGATCCACTTTTTAAAGAGTCCTATATATATAGTGTCATTTTTTGATGAATCATTCTTCAACGGGTTCTGAATAAGAGAATGCATGAAGGTTTAGGAATTTTGAGGGAATAATCATCCCGACGTAGGAGGGTGATTAATCCCCAAAATTCCAAACCTGAATTGCTTTCTCTGATTTAAATCATGATTGAACAAAGTGTCATGACATCATCAATTAAACCCTATAGTATTAGATCCCATTAATCCCATTAGATATTTTCTACTCAAAGCCTTTAGACTCATTCGATTTTAAAGTTAAGATTGTCCGGTATATAATATTAATGGGATTTGCAAAATCCATGGATGAGATGGGTTATTTTCGTGTTATCAGAAATGTACATTCAAACTTATCCCCCATGAAGTAGGGCAACTTGGAAGAAGAATATAGATCAATTCGAACTATTTCTCAAAAGGATAAAGTAGTCTGGATAATTGACCAGTAACAAATAAGGTACGAATATTCTCAAATTTATTTCCGAAGTAATATAACAAACTTACAGTTTATACAACTTAAATGTGACTTATGGACTTATATCATTCTGTCCAGTGATATACCTTTCCAATGCGTCGAAAGCACGCAGGGAAAGGGCGTCATTTCATATAAGTCCGAGTAACTATTGATGAAAACGCGGGCGATTCGTGGGTGATAATTCCCGCGAAGATCAAAGGAAATCTATTGGATGACGTCACAATCATGGTTTAAGTATATCTAGCATAATTTTAAGAAGGTCTCCCGCATGCTTATTATGTATTCAATATACAAAAACGTAAAATTGGTAAGTTTGTGACAATGAGACATTCATGAATGAAAATAGTAGCGGTCCTATATGGTGGTTAAAGGGGCACCACCACTTCAAAAGAGGACAATTATTGCATTTTATGATCACTTTGTCAAAAGCAGGACTCGAAACATCGGTATGACCTTGTAGCTACCCTTACTACCCTTACTATAGTATCTATATATCCGTGATATTAACCCTATAATAAATATATGATAAATGTGAAAATCAATAAACATATTTAAGAAAATGAAATCGGAAAAATGAATTTAAATCTGATTTTAATGCACAGATTTAATTCGTCAATGGGGCGGACAGATGGACATTCATTGTGTCATTACTGAGGTATCTCTTATTAGCATGCATATATTTAGATACGCGCACTGATTTATTTACGAATAAGGTCGACTTGAAAAGGCATTTCATTTTGACCAAATTCCTGTGTCAGATGGTTCTATTTGTTTCTTTGATTTAGCAAATACTTGCTAAGAATGCGCATATTGAAAGCTTCAAGAATGCAAAATTGTTAAACGATTATGGCCAAGCAAAGAAACCTAGTTCAAGTTTGGATTTCAATAATCACGAGGTTGTCGTAGATAAGGCTAGATGCCTAGCGACGTCAATAGGACGTTGTCATATGGTTCTATAAGGACGTTTTCCTGATATAATATTCCGTAGATGTTGAACCTACATTGTATCATCGTCTCGAAAAAATCTTGCATACGAAAATCATTCATTCTCTTTCGCTTCCTAAAATAAAGTCAGGAATTAGTTATTTTCAACATTTGAATAGAAAATTTATAACACATAAAATAATAGACGTATTTTCACATGAATGATATTTTCTACTAAATACTTTGACGTAGCTTCTTGGTCATTTTGCTGTTTTATTTTGACGTTTGAGACGTGCCGACGATTTCGTTTTCTCTCTTGTCGTTAAAAGCCATCAACATCAGGTAATATTCGGTTTTTTTTATTCCCTTTGAAAATGGCAACCAGATTGATATGACTCTGGAAAGAAGGATTTATACCAAAGTTCGTTTCTGAAATGATGTACCGAAATATTACGGTTTTGACAGGAGGGAGACGGTTAGACCGATTAGTTTTTGCCATACGTACCATGTTGTTTTGCAGTTTTTTCCTGAAGACAAAAATATGCAACAACGTAAAAAGCGATGAAAGAAATCTAGGCAACTCTATATCATAACCTGAAAGATGTGTATATCTCAAAGCTGATGACGAAAATATGGTTAAAAACGATGGGAAAATATCCAGTGCTTGTATGTTGAGTTTTTATTTGCACAAACCAGGTTATGCAAAGGCAAACAACGGTATATGTACTGCTAAGAGAAAACTGGTTCATATTCCATTATTTACTTATCCTGTACACAAAACAATCATCCACGGTGTATATCAACACAACAAAAATGCTACAAATCCATTATTTATTATAAACAAACAGACCATGGCTACACAAAAATCCATGATGTACTGCAGCATAGGGAAAGATGGATTAGCTGTAATAAAGAATAATTATTCGGGAATTGTGTTCAATTTCACGCTCCGATTCATTCAATTTGTGTCCAGGTATGGCACCGAATGAGTATGAATAAGGTCAAATGCCGATAAAGTTTTGAGGATGGATGTGGGCTGCAGTCTAGGACAGTTGGTCTGGGTGAGTTGGAGGTCCAGACCCACATAGGTTAATACGCATGCACATATACCGACAATCAAATGAAATACATATTCAATAAAATATTAAGTCCATCAGTGGCGGATCCAGGTTACAAGCATAAGGATGATGTGCTTTTATTGAGACATTTCCAATTTTTGAAACCCGTTTATGAATACATTTGAGTTCCCGAGTGAAAGGGGTTATACACGGGGTGCATCCCCTCTGGTTCCGCTATTGCATAAAATATAGGGAAACTCAATACATAATGCGTAGGACTGGTCTACTAAAAACGTATTCCATATAGAAACCAACCAGAATTATTAGCAACAGTAAGCATACTTAGTAAAATGTATTAATTTTACATAAATTACCACCTTAGATTTAAAGAAGGAAATCTTTCCTCCCTCACGCCTCCGGCTACCCATTCCCGTATCGACGCGATAGGAACTATTCGGGCGGCTGAAGTATGGGTTTCAGAGTGGACTAAGCGCCATAATAAATGAGTTTCCAGGGCGGGTGAGCCATACTGATAGCCGTATCTTGATATCTCCATTTTACTGATAAAAACCATTTCCACTCTGGAGTCATGGAAGAGATTACTTGGCGTTGCGAACCCTGGGCAATGTGGGATATATGGCTAAACAACCCATAATAACGATAGTGTTTGTAGGTTTGTTGATATGGTCAAGTTAAAATCAGGCGTCAAACTTCAGCATAAACGGGAGGGAAGGCGGGGCAAGGCCCACATTCAAATCGATTTCGATCACGATGGCATGTTGGAGATAACTTTGATAGTTTTGCATCATTATAGAAATATTACAATGACTATTAATTCGTTGCATTACCAATGCTCGATTCGGAAATGAAATATTAAAAAAAAATGCTCCCTCAAACGAAAACTTCTCTATCCCTGCTCCAGGGATCCCGCATGAGGAAGTGGGCTTCCAACTTCCAAGCAGACTGTGGTCAGACTGAACGGAAATAGGAAATAAGATATTCGAGTTAATACTATCTGATAGCCATTTCCACCTTTTCCGATGGTGGATATGGTATGCCCGCCTAGCCTTAAACGTATTCTGTCGGCACTGCCAATGTGTTTGCAGGATTTTTGCAACAAAAAAAATCTTCACATTAAATCTACTGATTGTTGTAGACAACTTAACCGAAATTGAATTCGAAAGTATTAAGCCTGCTTCTTATTGGTTTAGATCTACGTTTAATACATGGATATTCTTATTTCATGACGCGTTTTTAAGCAATGCACAAACGGGATCAAGTTAACATACATGCATATTGAAAATGAAAGGGCGATGAAACACGAACTCGTTACTGTAGCCTAGTTTTGCAATCAGACAATCTGTCAATCAAACAACCATTCTGCCAGTCAATCAATCATCACGTGTCATTCGCCAATTATTACACTGGTACGAGAACTCAGTTGATTATTTTCAAAACAGATAATATGAAAGTTATGTATGATTTCTGTATGTAGTCTATGATTTCTGTATCCGCGGTACAGCTCTCTTTTTGAGGCACATACGTGTACACGCTGCTCAAAGGGAGTGTTCATAAGATTAATGCAATAGTTCAATTATCGATTGTAACCAAGCATATAGGTAAGATGGTGAATAGTTTCTAGGCGGAGATGAGGAGTATAGTTTTTGGTCTGTTTATTTTTTGAATATGTCTTTTTAATCAATTTGTGTCTTTCCTTTTCTAATAATATTGACATTGTGGTTTAATGGCAAAAGCATCGTTATGCATTGAATCGTTTTAATATATGCATACTCCTTCTATTGAAATCAAGGTTTCTGTCACTGATATGCATATTGTAAATTGAGCTATAAACATGAATGACATTCCATTATCGTGTATGCATTCATATCTCCAACTATCATGATATCATTCAAAGAAAAACGAAGAACAAGAGACATAAAATGTCAACGACGTCCAGGTCTCTCCTTGAATTCCTGAATATTTTATTTACAGTCTCCTCTGTGGAGGGTTTTAGCAGACAGCCATTTTGTTTGAATATTGAAAGATAGATTATTTTGTGACTGTATTATAGGCTCTATTCCATTATCAAAGAAAGATGTTTTTAATCATATATGTATAACGGTATCACTTAAGGATTTACAAAACCCAAATTAAACTGCATACAGTACGTAAACGCTCTTGAACTGCGTTGGATTCTATAAGACTTTTCATAGAAGAAGTTATATTAGCCGACAAAAAAAAACTGTAACTGAAATAGTGTGCACTAAATTTTGCATGACCTGCCTGTAACTGATGCAATACCACGATTCGCCTCGTATATCTCAAAGAATGATATATACCATAATATACATATACGGTTATATGTAATATTGCGAACATCAGCCTAAGGACATAAGTGTTTGAAGACGCATCGACGTTTAACATAATCGTACCGAGGCACCCTAGTTTATCAGAACTGAAAAAGAAAAGCGACTCTTCGTTTTCTTCACATTTCATTTAATGTTTCTCCCTACATAACATACTCGTCTATTCAATGGAGGTATTGAGTTGGAAAGGGTGGTAGGGAAACAATGTTAACGATATTGTACAATGTTTATGTATCTCATAACATAAACACACAGAGACATGATAAAGCCAACAAAAAGGTGTGTAAAATGGATGAGTACGCCCTTTGTGGTAGAGGGTTTACATTATTTGTAGGGCGGATCACGTATGCACTAATGTCACGTTTACTTATTAAAAAGTGACATATTTTTTTTAATACCAACAAATAAACTTAGGGGGTCATTTATAAAATACTAACGTTTAAGTTTGACTTTTCTGTTATAGAAATTCTTCATATTTTCTTAATTATAACATGGACATTTTGGGGCGGATTTGAAGGGTGGTACGTGCCCTCCGCACCGTTCGCTCTCATATGCTATACCAAATATAAAAAGAATATGCTACCCCGTTCGCTCTTATATATCATACCATTGGCGCCCTAGTTCCATATTTGCTGGAAACACGCCTGAAATATGTAAAACAAAACTGGGTCACTGTCTTTGGAGACGTTGATACAGAATTTAAATCGCTTGCATCTACACGTAGTCTTAAAATACTATACTGCAAAATGAATATTTTTCTTAAAATAGGATCAACAGCAATCAAAGGCATTCGACACTATTGTTCAACAGAATATTAAACGCACAAGACTGATGCGAAAGCAGGAAAGAAACGTAAGCGCATTGTATAATTGACGTTAATTTACGCGTCAATTTTCCTGTAATGTATCCCTCACTGTGTACCGAATGAATTATCCTCCTATTTGGTCACAACAGTGACATGTAAGCGGTCTCATATAGTGTTTAATAGTCTTGAAATCGATCGTCTAGGAGTTTTTTTAGAAACGGTGTGTTTTTATATCTAACTGATCAGTCCGTGTATTGTGAAGCGCCCTTATTTTTTTAGCCATATTAGTTTGATGGAGATTTTTACTTTAGACTGGATTAAATCAGGTCTGATGTGTATAAATATATATATCTTTTGTAGATAAAAAATAATAATTTAAGATGAGGATATAAAGGGCGTAAACGCAATCATAAATAGTTGTTTAGTTGCCATTGGCAATATGAGATATGAAATTAGGTATGAGAATCATCTTAAGAATGTTCAAAGAATAAAAAGATCGGTGTCACCTTTTATTAAACCATTATCGCCTGATCGGACGTATGTTAGCATTCTCCAATTATCTAACCCCGCGTAACATCATGTCATAATGTGAATTTATAATGTGTGTACATAAACTAATATGTATGTATGCAATCATTCATGAGGAAATGCTCAATAGGATTAACATGAACAATATACAGTAGAACCTCGTTAACTCGAGGCCCTCGGGACTTCAGATTTACCTCGAGTAATCCGTGAATTCGAGTTAACCGTGTTTTTATAAGACTAGTATATAAGAAATGGGACTTCGAATTAAACTCGAGTTAACGAGTAATTCGAGTTAACCGTGCTCGAGTTAACGAGGTTCTACTGTATGTAAAAATGGAAAGGTTAACGCAAGCCCGAATAAATAATGTAATATAAAACCTTTATGTGTAACACTTTTTATCTTGTTTGGTCTGGAGCACTCCGGATTACTCAAGTGAAAATGCTTCTATGGGCATTTTCATAGAATAGTGAAAACGACATACATTCATATATATGCTATCAAATACCGTGTATTTGTATCGATAAAATCTAATATGGGACAGCAATAGAGATTATAGTGTTTTCATGAATGAGTGAGTTTTACTTTTTCGGCCTTTGCAAACAAAAAAAAAACCACAGAGAGGACGACAGGAAAATCTACATCAAAATGGTTCGAAATTGGGGCCATTTTGACCGGATACCCCACGGGACGATCTTTTTCTGTGGTCGCTGTGAAAGGATTCCACGATTTTTTTAGTAATTCGAGGCACTAATAAAAATAATAAAATCATCCAACTATATAACTTTTCATACAAAAACAAACGTGATAATAATTTGATATAAAAGTCATAATTGTTTTCGCCACACAGGATAACCTTCAGTATAATTTACTAAATCACATCTCAAACAGGATTTGTTTATTTGAATAAATCAATTGTCTACTTGTGTGACCATCGAAATATGACATCTTTACGAGTATCTTTCTAATAATTGAATCATACCATTTTCACACAACAATAAAATTTGAAACCTCTTTAAGGACTTCATCATTAATTTTCGCGGATGCACATATTGTAAAACACTCATTTAGTGACCAAATAATAACGGCTTTATTACATTGACTGATTTTTATCATACTGAATTGTATTGTATCCTATTACATAGAGTTATGGTTCGATATTGTATTTAAGAGATATAAAGAAGATAAACATACTCGAAAGATCCCGTAACCGTATAGAATATTAACTAATACTTTGCTGGCGCGCCAGTGTAGTATTTGGTGAAATAAAGCAGCCGAAAGGCGTGTATATGTATGTCCTAGTAAATCAGACTATGGCCTCACCCTCTTAATACCTTCTTAGTATTACTCATAATGTCAAGGTTATATATCTTTATAATTTTTCTCATTATACATTATATATCACCATTTTTATTCCACTTTATAAGTTAATCGGCCATATTAAATCACCATGTGTGACAATCCCAATGGTTGACATAGCAATACGGTTTCATGACCAAACAGACAACAGTTAGGGGAATGCACTAAAGGAAAATCATTGACTTAACATCTGATATAAAGCAAGTAATGGTCCTCAGCAAGAAAATATACATCTTGTTTAATGTGCTCAAAATTGGCAACAAAAACGTGGCAATTACTGGATGCATTAGATTGAAAAAGTGAACTTAAATAGGTGCGATGTTTTTCAAAGTTAATAAAAAACTTCAAGTGACTTCTATGAAAAGGGACATACGTGTTTTTGAGAGTTTTGAAGGGCATTTAAGGTCCTGGTCTTAGTGTTAAATGAATCTCAAAAACAAGATTATGATAAATACATTTTATGTTTACACGTTTTTTATTAAGCTAATCTAAAAAAAATACATATGTATTATTGTTTAGAAGTTTAGAAGTAAAATTTTGTTCAGATGTGGCCAGGCCCCAAGATTCTCCTTTGTGTAAATATGAGGACAAGGTTGATAACTCATATCAGCTACTTTTCGGTGAGGATTTAATGTTCTTTGTTTGAAAAACTCATTCTAAATACGCATGCTGATGTAATGCTGAATGTAGCAAGACGTACTTTTGATAACTCTAGAAATAATTAATTTTATGTTAGGTTATAAAGGAGACAATAATAAGATTTTTATATCAGAAGAAACATAATTTTATGGACAATTGTAATAAGTGAATTTCTAGGATAAATTATATTCATTTTATACAAAAAAGGACTTTTAAGATAGAAAATTTGTTGATTTTATGAAAAGTTGAAAGTGAAAAGTGTCAGATTTTAATCAACACAAAAAGAACTAAT
>LQRL01176195.1:10844-20991 GCA_001703475.1 Hydroides elegans
AATCATATTCATCTTGATTAAACCGTTTTTAATTGGGTATCGATCAATCGTATATTTAATCAATTTGTTTAAATAAACGCATGGCTAAACAAGTGATTATTAAGTGATCATTAAGTGATCGTACGAGTAACTGGTTTTGTTTTGGTAGGGGATAGTAGTGCAGTCTATATCATTGTTGTATCACAATACGTAAATAAGCCCAAAAACCATACACATGTTAATGATAACAAGAAGACACAATGATATATTCATGACAATTACAAAAATGCGGGAAGTTATTGTTTTTTTTTTCACACTCAAAATTTTACTTGAAATCCGAATAAAACAACACAATTTGAGGGAAAATCCCGATTTTTATGTACTTTATTTAAGCAGAAAAATTTATACAATGCACAGAAATTATTGAACAAAATATAAGATATTAAAAGTTGCTCTAACAAGGGCGAATAGAACAATACGAACATTTTCCATACACGAAAAATATTAACCATAAATATTAAACTAAACACCCACAGGGCGAAACCCGCAAAACAATCACGATGCGAACCCAACCCGACAGCATCCTAGAAGGGTCGGAACACTTCACTTTATCCCTCGTCTCGGCAACCAATAACGGAGATATCTCACCAATCAACAGCGATGCCACGATCACTATTCTCCCAGATGCAGGGGCCAGTGGCATAGTGAGTGTATCGGCCGAGAGTAGGACCGTGTATATTGGCGAGCCGACGGCAGGATATGATGGTACAGTGGAAGTGCTGCTAAATCGAGGGGTAAGTTTTGAAATACATGCTGTAGCCTCTTGTCTTGTACTGCTTAACAGAGGGGCGAATTTTGATATACACGAGGCTATTGGGTGTGGATTACATGATAAATTAGGATATAATAGAATAATTATGTTCATCGGCTAGCCGACGGCTGGATATAATGGGACTGTTGAAGTACGGGTAAATCGAGGGGTAAGTTTTAATGTACATGTATGGCCTTTTTGTTGGATGTTACATATATAGAGTAAGAAATGAATAACGTATTTTGGCGAGCTAGATATAATGGTACAGCGGAAATACTGCTTAATCGAGGGGTAAGTTTTCAAATACATACTGTAGCCTCTTGGTTGTACTGCTTAACAGAGGGGCAAAGTTTGATATACACAAGTTATAGCCTATAAGGTGTGGGTTAAATGAATTATTAGGATATAAGACAAAAATATGTTGATTCGCTAGCCGACGGCTGGATATGTTGGGTCTGTAGAAGTATTGTTGAATCGAGGGGTAAGTTTTGATAATGAATAAAATGAGAATATAATGAATAAAATGATAATGAAGCAAATCTGATTTTGGTCACAAATATATTTGGATATAAGCGTTAAAGCACGTATATTGGCGAACCAAAGGCTGAATCGTCCATTTTTTCGCGAAGTGACGAATAGGCGTTTTTAACGATTTTGAGTTAACACCAAATTTGAACACTGTTAAATGATGTCTTTCAAATGCGTAAGTTTCAATATCCTATCTATTTTAGTTTTTGAGATATTGTTAGCATTTAATATTTTTTTGCGAAGTGACGAATAAGTTTGATGACGTCATTGCAGTAATAAAATGAAATTTAGGGTTTTTCAATGCATGTATTAATTTAGGTAACATAATAAGGTGTTTGATAATGTATATGCATTTATTATTTAGGTAACTTAATAAGGTAAACGATAAGGTATATGATAATTTCGTTTGAAAATAGTAAGATATTCTTTTACCTATATCTCAAAATGGGAAAAAGCCTATTCGTCACTTCGCGAAAAAATGGACGGAATGTGATGGGAATTGGATGTACTGCTGTATAGAGGGGTTAGTTTCGATGAACACGTAAAGCCTATTGAGTATAGGTTGCATGATTAGTAAATAAGCAATAAACTGCCTATATTGTCAATCTTACTGCATGATATGATGGCACTTTGTAAGTACTGCTAAATCAAGGGATACGTTTAGGACAAATGCGTAGGAATATATCATGACACAGTTAGAAGAAACTGAGTCGAATCAGTAGATAAATTCATTTTATTATTTTTCTTAATGTTACATACATATGCATTCATAATTTCACACACTTTCACTTATGAAATATATTTTAATAGAAAAATAAAACTCAAAACAAGAGATAGAAATTTGACAAAAAAAAGAAATCAACTTTTCCGCGTGTAAGAAAATAGTTCCGATATAAATCCATGTAACCCGTACTAAAATGGGTATCCGGTCAAAAAGTCCCCGGACATAAAGTCCCCGGACAAAAAGTCCCCAATTTGGGCAACATAGGACATAAATTCCCCGACCAAAAAGTCCCCGGACAAAAAGTCCCCGGACAAAAAGTCCCCGGACAAAAAGTCCCCAATTCGGGCAACATAGGACATAAAGTCCCCGGCCATTAAGTCCCCATTTTTTTCTTATGACAAATATCGGTAACGTTCATGTTAGATTTTTTAATCGTAAAACAAACATCGCATGGAACGTCCGCTGTAGACTTGTTAACATTGAGAACTCTTGCGGTTGAATATGAAATACCCTTCACAAAATGTGGTATCGCATCGAACGTTCGAAATAGTGAGGGTCAATACCGATAATGTTTTTAAGGTTATCGCTTAGTTAATTGAACCCCTTTTTTAAAAAGAATATTTATATCAGAATATTCATTTCACTCGTTTAATATGATACTCTATCGTATTCTTATACAAATGGAAACCTATGATGTCTCACTGAAAAATTAGATAGATATTTAGGATGGTGGTCTCAACAACTGGAATTGTTGAGAAAAACATGCTGTGCCAACCGGAAAGATAGAAGCGTATTCTTTGTTTTATTTTCTTTTGTTTTTAATTTTCAATATAACATAAACGTTATTCACAGGGCTCGACAAATGGGAAAATACACAGTCGCCATTTTGGCGACCGACGTGATTTCACAGTCGCCAAACCAGATTTCACAGTCGCCAGATTTTTTTGTCATAAAACATTTTTAAAAAATTAAATAAAACGAGTTTTCACCTTTATTGGTGTGACATTATATCCCTAAACATTTGTCGAAGCTTATTTCTTTGTCCCTGTGATATTTCGCCTAACCTTTTGAATCTAAATCATTAACCTCTCGATTATACACGAAAAATTAATGAAAAAGATATGTAACGAGTCAGACCAGATGATGATTTCCAATTTACATGCCAACTATGCTGAATTATCTATAGTTTCCTCTTAAGAAAATACTGAATGTCATGAACAACGTTTTTGTCTTAGTCACGTACAGTTTAATCCATATCTTTAAGGAACTCCAAAAGTTACCAATGACCACTTGGATGCACCACAAGCAGGGGTTTTCCTATGAGGGCGCCAGGCGCCATGGGCGCTCTAAATTTTAAAATGGCGTCCTAAATCAAAGGTCAGGGCGCCCGATGGCGCCATGAAAATTGGAACAAAGCATTAATAAACTTTTAATTTTACCCATCATTGAGCAAATATTCATTAAAACCATATCGAAAACCGAAAAATTATTTACAGAGAAGAAGTTCTGTCTTTCAGACTGATTTTATTTGTACTTAAAATATCGATATTTAGAGCTGTGTCTAAGAAAGTCATAAGTCACAAGTGCGACCATATGATTATACTTGTAGTTGTGTTGATGCTATTCTTGAGTTGATGTTGAAGCAGTATGCATGATTCAAAGCTCCCTTCAATACCAAACTTCCTTTCAGATCATGCTAATGTTATAGCCCTTTCGATGATTATGGTTACCTTAGTAATTACTATGATGCAATATAGCGTTGTTGAAGACACCAGGTTTTTTTTACCGATAAACAATATATGTTAAACGACGTTCGTTTTTGTATCATATATACAGGTGTATATACCGTCTATGAAGTTAAGGAGTACAATTCGCCGTCATAACATGGGCGCCCATATGTTGTGAAATGGCGCCCTAGAATTTGGCCCAGGGCGCCCTATGGCGTCCTTATAGAATCTCTAGGAAAACCCCTACACTAGTATGCACTTTGGAAGTGTAGCTATGGTTTCGGTTATCTGAAATGCAAGATACGTGTTGTTTATAATGCAAAATTGACAATAAAGTCAGATATCATATCTAAAAATGACAGAAAGAGAAATGCCATGCATGGGTCAAACAAGATCATTGAAGATGTTTCTCCCGTCCTATAACCGTTTGGTCACCATTCATAAAAAAAACTGTATTACAAAAAAAATAGAGGAACATTTCACAGTCGCCAATTTGGCGACCGACTTTTTTTCACAGTCGCCAAACCCAAATTCACAGTCGCCAATGTCGAGCCCTGTTTTTCATAATGAGAGTAAAAGGTAATACATTTTTGGGGACTTTATATCCGGGGACTTTATGTCCTATGTTGCATTTTTAGTGACTTTTTGTCCGGGGACTTTATGTCCGGGGACTTTTTGGTCGGGGACTTTGTGTCCTATGTTGCCCAAATTGGGGACTTTTTGTACGGGGACTTTATGTCCGTGCACTTTTTGACCTGGATTCACTAAAATGACATACAAACTGTTTTGTTTATATTAAAACAAATACAACATTTAGACGTCGTGCATATGAAATTATTGATCCAAAGGTTAGCATTTCAGTTGCTCGAACCCGGCTGAGGCTGAGTGCATCTGAAATGCCCGTCCGAGTACCAATTACTTAATATAAACGTCTTGTTCATGATGTACTTGTAGTATTAGCTACATGTATGATCTACAGACCTCACTATTTACTTTATAGGACTTTGAAAATGTTGTCCGAGTTCTATAAATAATCAGTGAAAAAGAAATATATGCTTTTCCGCTGGAAACACGCTTTTAGAGTATTTTACAGTCATGCACATCATTAACTAATTTATGCAAATAAAAAATGTGATGGTTTGGAAAGTAGACACGCGATCAATTCTTTTGAGTAGTTTGCACTATGTAAATGATAAATGTAAATCAATTATGTACCCGATTCATGTTAATCTTATAAGCTAAGCGATTGTAAACATGTTTAACATAAAGCGCATTCATTTTAACTATCCGGCGCTTTACAAGTGTGTGTAGTTGTTACTGACAGTCTTAGAGACGTTTCTTAGGGACGTATTATCCAGTCATAAACGTAACATTTATTCATATGAAAATATTTGCAATTTGTGTGTTCCGTTCTCAGTAACATATAATTTGTTCTTGATAAAAGCAGCCCACATTGGATATGGAAGCCCAGCCACTTTCATCGTTGTCCATGCGCCGTTGTTCAGCACTTGAAGACGATGATTGCAAAAATCGGCAACGAGTAAGCCGCCATTCTCGTCGATTCCGCATATCACTGGGGACTTCAAACCTCCTATTCCAGTACCTTGTTTTCCAAATTGTTTTATTGCGTTGCCGTCCATGGTGTATTGTGTAATGGTATGGCTATTCCAGTCTGAAAGGTAAAGCGAATCAGATGTTGCAACGATAGCATTAAGCCACCATGCATTGGCATTGTTCAAATTCACTTGTTTAAGTGTCTGGAAGACCTTTTCCTGTTTATTGAATAGGAACACATGTACCTTATTTTGATTAGACTCTAGCGCATATACAGTGTCACCATGGGTAGTCACATCTGCCATGTCTTCATTTACCATACATTTGGGCTGTTGGCCATCCATCTTTATTTCATACAATCCTTGGGTTGCTGCAACGGTTATGATATCTGTTGTCACCTTGGCAACAGCTCGACAATTACCGAATTCATGGAATGTTAGGGTTCGCGTTTTGTTTCCGTCCCGATCCAACATATTTATATTTGATGTGCCGTATTGGATGCACCAAAGTGTTTCATCGATTATCGAAAATCGGTAGCAGCGATGCCCCAAGTTGACCTCCTTGATCAGTTTCGGGGTCATTTGCGCAAGGTCGTTAACATGTCTCGGAATAAACTTCGAATTGACTACTGATAAAGCAGCACATTCAGACACAGTGCCTATCATGTTCTGTTGAATCTCCGCCACTGGCTCAAATCGAGCACCAAGTTGAAAGAATTCCGGATCCACTGATGCCTCCTCTTTCATGAACGAATCCAAACTGCCCTTGACATCACTCTGGATTGTCTGAAGCAAACTGGATCCCTGTACTGATGATAGAGTGGTATCACTGAGAGCTATGATACTGCGTTGGCTTTTCAACTTGATTTCGATGTCTCTGGTGGATCTCTCGATGTCATTCATTTGCTTGTCTTTCGTATCAAGAAGATCTTGGATACATTTCTTCTTATCCTCTTGTGCTTTGTTGATCACTTCATCGTATTTCCGGTTGATTTCAACTTCGATTTCCTTGTACCCTTTCTTCAGATCACCTGATCGCGTTTTGAAGTTTGCCAACAGTATTTCATTGGCCTCGATCTTCTTCTCAACCACACCTTTCCGTTCTTTTATCGCAGGTACCAATCGCCCCAAAGCCTCCTCTATGGATTCCGCCTGATGGGTTTTGTGTTTAGTTCCATTACAGATCAAGCAAATTAGTTCATTGCAGTCTTTGCAATTGATCCTGGCCAATTCACTCGGGTGGTTCGGACAGTAGACGTGTTTATCTACTACTGCTTGCGACATATCTGAGACTTCCTCCCATCTATGCTGCTTAAAAAACGGATGAGAATCGTGGTCTTCTTTACACTTTGCACAATGAAACGCTTTACAATCAATGCAACGGTGCGTTTGGGAATTCCTATTACATCGATCACATTGTTTCTGTTCCTTTTTTGCTAAATCGACCACCTCCAACATGTCATTAACGAAATGCATGCGACGAAACTTATCCTTTGGCGTGATTTGCCTGCAGACTGGGCACTTTAACCCTGTGACGGAATCCACTGTTTCTGGTTTCATCCCATCGATGCAGGACTCGCAGTAAAAATGAAGGCATTGGAAGGCTTTCGGCTTGTTCAGCTTGACCTGGCAGGTTGGACAGTTTAGGAGTGATTCGAACTTGTCGGGTGAACTTGCCATTTTCGGGTGAATTTAGAGATCTGAATATTGAAAAAAATTGTTATGTTTTATACATTTAAGTATAATTAATACATGTGTTTTCAAAAAATAAAAATATACTTAAATGTATTCGAAATGCTCGTTAATTGAATTTGTACTGGTAAATAAGTAAATAGTACTTTCTTAATTTCAGATTTTTATTATCTATTACCGACTCCCCTTCCCTTCCACATATTTGGCAATTGCAAGAAAAAGAGTCTAAAAACATTACATTGGTAGAACCGAAATTCAATCCTCCGTTTTATTGGAAACAGTGCCAACAATATCTTTAAAGAATATGTTTTTCTTTGAAAACATGAAGAGGGTGTATGCTATATTTTGTAATATATTTTCATAAACTTTACCCAATGTATTCGGCAAGGTGATTTATTTAATGGTTCCTAAGCATAACCTCACTTTCTAAACGTTTTATTGTTTAGCCTGTTCTAATATAATCTACTCTCCCGCCTCGCAAAAGTTAACTTATGATTGCCTCTTATTTTTATTTTTTAGCTTAACTTACAACTACGTCACATGTATATACTATCAATATTTGATATATTCATAAAATATTATAGTTTTATACGGGTTTTTATCTATACGATCCATGTTTAAGTAAGCAGAATATTTTCATCTAAGATTTATTGAGTAATCAATGTTTTGTTATTGACAACTAATTTTTGTTTTGATAGTCGTATATTCAATATTATAATACATGGAATTCGACTATATCGATGCAATCATTCTACATAAGATTACCTTATCATTGATGTTCTTGTCTCAAATTTCATGTCCATTTATAAAATGTATAATATTAATGTGTTTACCTAGTAGAAATGATAATCAACTTTATCTAAATAGCTTATGAGAATAACAAGAACCAAGCAGACCATTTGAACTACTGCAAAATGGAAAATACTAATAGTACATTCCCTATGGGTCAATACAAAGTATGCTGTTATGCATAGGTTAAGTGAAAGAGCAATTGCGGTATTTTTAGCCTAGCCGCTAAGCTATATTGTGACACAATTGAAATACTGCTAGTATAGTGGCGTATTTTGGATGTGTGTTATATCATGACACAATCGGTTATACTTAGATGGCCGTAAGGTGAATAAACACGGGCAAAAATATATGGCTTGGTTCCCACGCTACATTAGTTTTGGACTATAAACCCATTAGATAATCAGGATCAGAGAACCAATCATTCCAAGTATACTCATATTCACCCTATGCAACATAAGGCTTAAAAACGGACCTTGATATGTTGATTTCATTTACCAAACATTCTTTATGCGACATATTCGAGATCAAAGAATTAGAGATTTTAAAATCAGAAATTCTTTATATCACATTTTGTTAATTTAAGGATGAGAACATAATATTGAAGTTTGAATACACTCTTAACAAATTGCGGTAATTGTATAGACATAATCAAACAGGGTATCATATTTAATTTATCTATAGTATATAATAATGTTCATTACACATCCAATAACCCATAGATAATAAATGAAAATGTTCCTATTTATATGCCAGATAAGTGTTAAACACAATAAATGCTCTCACCTCTTAAATTAATGATCAACTTTATCCAAATAGTTAGTGTTAGTTATTCAACTGCATAACATATGGTAATGTAATTGCTCATTCCTTTTCTGATTATCGGTCGATATGAAATACGGTAGTATATCAAGGTAAAGCGAAAGATCAGTTGAGTTATTAATAGCCACAAGCTGATATGACACAATTGAAATACTGTTTATATTAGAGCTAAGTGGTGTATCCTGGGTGTTTGTTATATTATGACATAATCAATAGGATCACTACGCTTGTGTAAAAATGCTTGATAGCATCAAAGTGAATAAATAGGACAAAAAACTGTTATAAACTGTTTTTTACGCGGCATTTTTCGTGAACTATAAACTCACCAGTGAATTATCCCTCTAATAATACTAATGATCACACTATATCACACAATGCTTATAGCCAACTTTTCAGTAGGTTGACTTAAATTCCAAAACCTAATTGGGTTTATAGATTCCAGATAAAAGACTTTAAACAGATATAATCTAGAAAGATGATTGAAAGATGAGAGAATGAATTCGGAGTTTTGATGCACCCTTACACTCTTATGATATTAATGTTGTAATTATAACACAAGTGGTCTATCTTATTCTTGGATAAAGTGCGTAAAAATATTTAATACGCATGAAATAATCTATTGTTGATGTATGCAAGTTTTCTTAGCTAGAAAAAGATGGCATTTAAAAATGTTAAGACGTTACAGCGGCAACAGATCCGTTTGGTTGGCTTCTTAAAAAATATTTACAAGTTTCTGTGATAAAATTGGCCAATTTATGCTCCATCCATCCACAAGAGTTCCAAATCTTATGTTGCATCCATGTAGGGACAGGTATGGCAATGACACATTCACAGTAAAAGTTGATCTTATGATTAAGTATGCTACTGGTTCCGATCAACAATTACTAGTTATCCCCCGTGAAAACGAGGGGATATAGGGTTGAGCTTCTCCGTCTGTCCGTCTGTCCGTCTGTCTGTCCGTCTGTCTGTCTGTCGGTCTGTCCGTCTGTCTGTCCCGTTTGATGTGGGGTACTTTGTGCAGGCGAGTTTGGTATGAAGGAGTTGAGCTAGAGCTTTCGAATTTCATACACGTATAAACCAAGGTCTGCCTCGTCAAGGTTTTATCTCGATCGGTTGATAATTGTCGATTCTGGAGCACTTTAAAAATTGTCGATTTTAATCATTTTTACAGATGTCAAGCTCTTTGTGCAGGCGAGTTTGTTATGAGGCAATTAAGTTATACCTTTCAAATTTTATTTTCGTATAAACCCAGGTCTGAAGTCGTGCCTCGTTAAGGTTTTATCTGGATCGGTTGAAAATTGTCGAATCTGAAACACTTTAAAAAGTGTCGGTTTTAACATTTTAACCCGATGTTAAGTACATTGTGCACGCGAGTTTGGTATGAAGGAATTGAGCGAGAGATTTTTAATTTAATACGCATAGAAACCAAGGTCTGAAGTCGTGCCTCGTCATAGTGTCATCTCGATCGGTTGAAAATTGTCGATTTTGGAGCACTTTAAAAAGTAGCGAAAAGTTTATATTC